>WUAP02147390.1:0-11322 GCA_015163945.2 Stichodactyla helianthus | reverse complement strand
ATTCTCTCAAATGCAATGCAACTCAAGTACAGCCCAATATTAGTATCCACGAGTTAGCCAAAGGGTTGGTTTGATTTATTTTATAACTTGCTTTCTTGCAGTGATTCACACCACATATTTGAAAATTAAAAACGTTATAGGTAGGAACAATGGAAAAACTGACGTGTTTTGAAGATATTTGAGGGCTAAAATTTCAAAAATAGAACAATTGCGCGCGTGAACCGCTTTCTAAAAGTTGTTTAAAAAATGTGCAAAAATATTTTTTACCGAGGTAAAAAGAAGCTTTCTATTGAGATATTTTACTATTTCACCCACTTACTACTAAATCCAATGCTAATTCTGAGCCTTTGGAGTTGTTTTCTAAGACCGGATAGACTCACCAACGAAGTAGCTAGAATCCATCGAACGTTCGCACGAAATACCCTCGTCTTTGAAGCCAAATATTTCCTAAACAAGGACGATGACCCCCCTTTTTTTCTTTGTTATGAGATAAGTAACTCAAAACCCAAAACCAAAAACCAAAAAAACCCAATTTTTCAGTGGTTTTCATAGAATAGGATCTATTACCGAGGAATCACCTTAAACTAGTAGTTCCCGAAGATGCCTATATGTTCTAAGAAATTTACTTCCATAGCTTTTATAGTTTTTGAGTTATGAATTATTTTGATCGAAGCTTGGTTTTCGCCATTTTTCTTTCCAAAAATTGTCAAGATGGTAATATTTACAATTCGATATCTCGAAAACGAGCTCGGGACACCCCCTTTTTTCTTCATTTATTATGAATCTGCGTTAAATTCTGTATAATATACCTTTCTAAGAAAGTTTTCTAATTACTTTTTGCTAAAGTGGTCAGCCACCTTTAAGCTAAAAACATTTGGCGCTAATTACATTGTTTCCACTGGACTATTTTCTCATCCTGCATCATCTGTCCATTAGGTGATGTTTGGTTGGGGGGTAAAAGTGCCGCATATACAGGGGTTCTTGCTCCTGAAATAAATTAATAATGGGTGATTACTGCGCCTTTCATAATAACGCGACCCAAACAAATATATTTCTAGTCGAAAAACTGCATATTTTTGGCTTTGGCAACGATTTCCGACTTTCCAACGATTAGAAATTGGAAATTCCCACACCATCTTGCCTACTAAACAAGTTCGGATCAACTTCGGTTATCGTCGTAAGTTTGACGGAAGCCAAAATGCAGTTTTTTCGACAAGCGCCAGACTTGTCTGGGTCGCGTAATTATGAAAGGCGCTGTAACTAAATGTGGTAGCATTGAGTTTATAATTTCAATAGCTTATTACTTTTGCGCCCTTGTGGTAAGAATGTCTGGATACAGTGTACAAGTGGCGCCCTTTACTAAAAGCTAACGGAGAACGAACAATAATCTAATTTCACTAACCAAGGACTGATCATTCTGTAGAGGTGGGGGGGGGGGGGTGTGCGAATAGAGGGCTTAGCATTTTAGGCTCCACAACAGAAGAGGCTAAGAGACACAGTGAGTAAATTACGGAGAGGGGTGACCAAAAGTCATCCAAGTCAAACTCAAAATGCACCAGCCCCCTCCCCTCCCCTCCCCTCCCCCCCAAATCAATGACCAGTCCCTAAAGCAGCTCCTAAAGTCATAAGTGGGTACAATGAACTCTAATTTTACTCATTATTTCTATTCATTATAATTATAATTATATAGATATCCTTACCCATTTCTGCTGATCTTCCAGCATGTGGTCCTCCCATATCAGTTCGACACCAGCCTGGACAAACCTATCGATGACATTATAATATACGATATGTACACAGGCATTATCAAACATAAACGTATCTCATTGAAATGTTGCCATAAGAGTCAGTTTGAAATATAACCTAAAATCATTACAAATCTCTCTATCCATTGAACCTAACTTATGCATTTGAAATGACATCTTTTCATAAGAGGGAACAAAAATAAATAAAGAGGAACATACATTACTCATCTTTGTGGGAATCAAGGGTGGCGTAGCGTTGCCTACTCGCATCTCACCTAGCTATTGAGGTCCCGGGTTCGATTCCTGGACTAGGCATTTCATGTGGGTAGAGTTCTTGTTGGGTCTCTTCCTTGATTTGAGGGTTTTTCTTCGGGTACTCCGGTTTTCCTCCCTCCGCTAAACCCAACACGCTGAATTCCAATTCGATCTGTGAGTTAGCCGTGCCTTGACTTACATCAGCCCAGAGGGTGTTTCAGGGTTTGATGAAATTGTTGGTAATCTACTATTTTTAGATGAATGTGCTATTCGCTTGTAAATTTAACGAACAAATCTTACAGCATTAAGTAGAATTCCTTTCTCAGAGTCAAGTTCTCTTGCCATGATGGATGTCAAGGCAGTGAGGCCAAGTTTAGACATGGAATATGCTAGAATGGAAAAAAAAAAAATCACAGTGAAACGCAATTTGATAGCTATAGTCCAAAATAAATCCTATTCAAAGGT
The DNA here is from genome assembly GCA_015163945.2 of Stichodactyla helianthus. Taxonomy (NCBI): domain Eukaryota; kingdom Metazoa; phylum Cnidaria; class Anthozoa; order Actiniaria; family Stichodactylidae; genus Stichodactyla; species Stichodactyla helianthus. The sequence continues at coordinate 8,857 of WUAP02147390.1, read as the reverse complement.
TTAAATGAGTGTTAAACATTTGATAAATATGGCAACTGTGAACTGTTAGATTGTACCAAAGGGACCTTTCGAGGCAGGATAACTGCAACTGAAGACTGAACTACAGTCCTCATTCCACATCATTTTAACTAATGTTAGCGAGACATAACCCAAACAGAACTCTCTGGACAATAGCATTTCTACCAAAACAATTTTCGTCCTGGGCGCCTGTGATGTTCCACAGAACGACCACCTACAATGGAGGGAACTCCCCGAACTATAACCACTTTGGTCTAAAATAGTCAAATGCTATCCAGAGCAGCTATGCAGGCAACAAGCCTCGCTCGACCACAATGTCAATCAAGGATGAACTAGTTCTCATAATATTCTGACTGAATTGGCAGCAAAAACTAATTTTCAAATGCGAGAGTTGCTTTGAGTTGTTTTAACTAAACCTACGATTGATTTTGAATGAGATTCCAACACCTATTAACTTAGTTTCCCTAGCTCAATGGTATCTTCTAGTTGGATTATTCACATGACATTAGCGTTCTTAACCTTGTAGCTCAGAGAATATCAATTCTTACAAAGTTCTACAAAGCGTTGCCTAACATACCCCCCTGCTTAGCCTGGTTCACCTCCTGATGCACCTTTTGTCAATGATTGTATAGGGGTATAACTTGAAAATAGAAGTTGAGTATATAGAGTATATTGATTGTGGAATGCTTTTTTCTTTCTTTCCTTTTTTTTTTTAAGTAAGTTAAGTTGATTTGTTTGCTGATCAAGTAAAAAAGTTCCTTCTTCGTCTTCGTGGATCGTAGAAATCATTTTCCATCTTAAAGAATCGTTGAGTCCCTCCGTCTTCATTTATCGTTGAGTTCCTCGGTCTTCAGCAATCGTTGAATTGGTTGTCCCCTCCTAGGGGCCGGAGGGAAACCAAATGGAGTACCTTTATTTGGTGGCGGCATTGAAGTGGTATACAGTTAACGGTGAGACCACTGAAGTTCCATGATTAGTGGTCAGAGTTCCAGTTGTAGTTGATAAGTAGTAACGACTACCAAGATGGATCATCGGGTTCAAGTCATCGCAGGATTTGGATGGCAAGTGATATCATATGGGTAACTTAACTTCATGCCGGAAACCCAAGGCACTTAATGTTATTAATGATTTTGAAGAATATTAGTAGGGCATGGAACAGCATTATTAGTTACAAAACACTTATCTAGAGTCGATTTTGCTTAGTATAAGGGCAAGTAATGAAGGATAGATTATGTTTTTTAATAGGCCCTTCATAACAAGAATTAGAAATATCAAACTTAAGTAAGTGGGGTTAAAAGTTCTATAGAACGCAAAGACTCCCTACCAGGAATCTCCGGCACTATAGGCTAGGATATTAACAGTTATTTTGTTATGGTTATGTTCAACATCAACAATAATCAATTATTAACTGACGGCGAAGGCCGTACCGTAAGTTATGGACCGAGTTTTTCCCCCACTGCCTTATGACCCAAGCGCAGCACGCAGACCATAAAAAGGTAGGGAAAAAATGAGGTCCCATTACTTAAGTACAGACCGAGCAAGCGAGGTTAATAAGATGTTTATCATATGGCAAGGCAAACACAAAAATAAGGCAGGTGATCCGTACCGTAAGTTATGGACAGCAAATTGACCAATGAGAGCGCGTGAAATTATAGAAGAACGGCCTAGGTCTTGCAATTTACTAGCAAAAATGTCGCGGTAGTTATATAATAGCAAATTTTTGTGGTCTCTCTTTAGGGACCGTTCATTTTTTATCAGAGGGGGGCTGGTGGTTTTTGGAATTTTTGCTAAACATTTTGTGTAGCCCCCCTTTTATTCCATGAAATTTTCACTTGCCTCCCCCCTCATTTTCTCCCTGTTTTGCGTGACCCCCCCTCCAACATATATTTTTTTCTATGCCCCCCTTTCATAGCCAAATTTTTCAGGTGCCCCCCCCCCACAAAACCACCAGCCCCCCTCCCTCCCGATAAAAAATGAACGGTACCTTATCTGATTTAATGAATGCACATTTATAAATGTCTGGCAGTGACGAATAATCACGAGGGCTTTCCCCTTGGTCCTCTACTACTTTCTCGTCGATTGTACCCATTCAATTCAAAAGTTTCGATGTCTGGGTGTACAAAGATTTTCAGTCAAACATTTCAAAGTTGCACCTGTATCTACAAGCAATGTCACATGTACTCCGTCTGTTTTATCTTGCATTGTTGAATTATTTGGGTGTCGCTTCAGTTTAATTACACTGATACGATTGGCCCTCTCAGGATTGGTTTGACCCTTTCCCTTTTTTGTCTCATTTAAATTTTGTATCACTACTTGTGTGCTCTGTTGTGTTGTCTTCGGGAGCTAGTAGAGACTGCTTAGACGTCATTAAAAAATCCGGTGCTGGAGAAGTTTCAGACTGGCCTTTAGTACAATCTAAGGAACTTTAATTTGCTCCGGCTGCGCATTGTTCTTGTACCATATTTTGAACTTCCAAAGACTTCAATTACAAATCCTCTCTAATAGACACTGTACAGTCTTTTTGTTTTGTTTCTATTGTTTCTTGTTTTGCAAGGCTTAGTAATTCTTTGTCCGTACTATTGGCTTTTTTGATGCTGTTGCTTTTTCACCAATTTTCTGGCGCTTCTAATTCTTGTTTTCGCTTAGATATAGGATTCGGATGGGCCCCCATCTCATCACTGTTATTAAGGGACTGTACGATGAGGCCCCCCTCTAGTTTTCCTGGGGCGATCTCCTATTGTTTTTGTTACTACGAATTGGGAATTGTGCATTAGGAAATCTTGCGTTTTGATCCTGGTTTTGGTTTCTGTAATTAGTGTTCTGGTTTCTGTAGCGGTTAACGATCCTGGCCAGATTCTGGTTTTGGCTTTAATTTGCTCGCTATATAAAAACCTACAGTTGTGCATAGCCTGACCTGGTTTACCAAAATAGCTAGCCACAAACAACTACACCAAACATAGTTCTCCTCCTCCTCTGGAAATTTCTATTCCGGCCACGATTACTGGGAACCTGGCTTTTAAATTGTTGTTGCATTTCCTCCCTAATCAATTGTCGAAAAATATTAGGATTGTTTAGTGAAGATTACTCATATTGTTCAGTCATGGGTGGAAAGCGGGATCTGTGGCAGTGATGAATGCTGTTGTGTGTCTGGAGGTGGTAAACTAGGATAAGCCAAACTTTTACAGTCAAAGGACATGAAGCGTGCCCCTTAGACTCCATTAATGATTTCATTATTCGAAAATTGAGTTGATTATTCACTCTGATTTTTCATTTATCAAGCCGAACACTCCTGAATTCAAATTTAATTCTCTATTCAAATTTTGATTGGAAAAGTAGTGTTAATATAAGGCATACTATTAAATGGCATGTCCAAATCACCTACACCTGGTGGTGACTGACAAAAATGGCAGCTGCAGCTGTTTTTGGTGGTTGATTGGCTGACGCAAGACCTGAATCTTTAAGCTGTTGGATTATGTCTTGAGTTAGATTTTTCGTGTCAATGAGTTTTGTCGTATTTTCCGACGATGACTTCCTTAAGTTTTGCCAAATTCTCAGCAGATTCTACTGAAGGTAGTTGCTTGCTTTAATGCTACACATTCTTAATTGTCTGCCCGAAGTTCTTGAACAAAATGATGTAGACATTCTGAAGGTGGTAAATAGCTTATTACATTGTTGTCTAATGTCGGTAATATAAGTGCTCAATTTCTCATAACCCAAACAGAACTCTGGAACAGTAGCATTTCTCCAAAACAATTTTCGACCTGGGCGCCTGTGATGTTCCACACGACGACCACCTACAATTGAGGGAATTCCCCGAACTATAACCATTTTCGTCTAAAATAGTCAAATGCTATCCCGAACAACTCAGATGCGGGCAAAGAGCCTCGCTCGACTACAATGTTAGTTGAACTAGTTCTCATAATATTCTGACTGAATTGACAGCAAAAACTAATTTTCAAATGCGAGAGTTGCTTTGAGTTGCTTTAACTAAACCTACAATTGATTTTGAATGAGATTCCAACACCTATTAACTTAGTTTTCCTTAGTAGCTCAATGGTATCTTCTGGTTGGATTATTCACATGACATTAGCGTTCTTAACCTTGTAGCTCAGAGAATATCAATTCTTACAAAGTTCTACATAGTGTTGCATAACAGAACAATTAATGCAAAACATTTTTGGCATGTTATTAGCAACAAATTTAGAAGGCCTTTTAAACTTTTTCAAGCTATTTTCTTTACTACTACTAAATTTTAGAAACTATTCTTTACAGTGCGACGCGCAAAAGTATGACCACTTTTAATGTATTCGCATACTTTTATGCACGGGAATTTGTACATTAAACTGACACAATTTAGATGAGAAGCTGTCTGGTTTTACCAAATATGGCGAGTAATAGCTCGTTTGTTACCAAAATCCCGTGCATAAAAGTATGCGAATACATTAAAAGTGGTCATACTTTTGTGCGTCGCGCTTAACAGATGTGGTACTTCTTAGGGATTAAAACCACTTGTTGCCACGCCCACCAAGACCCATGTACTTATCTTAAAAGGGTCATTTTCAAAGTTTCCGACAAGCAACCCCTCCCTCATTCATGGCAGTCCTCCCCTCCCTCGATGGAGGGGGACTACCTACTAAAGAAGGCAGGGATTCTCATCAGAATCACTGAAATTGACCCAAGGAAGGCAACCTGAGTCTTGCCCTGATGGGTGTGACAATGTTTTTATTTTAATCCTTAAGATGTACTGTACCAGCTCCAAAACAGTTATTAAAAATTAAATTAATTAATATTTTCTCAACTTTACAAAAAAGCTTGCAAAATTGTGGACTCTAAGAGTCCCTCTTCTTGAAAAGCACCAAACACAAACAAACAAACAGCCTTAGCAGCTAACTCTATTGGAGGTCTTTTTAGATTTGTCACACACAAAATGGTACCAAAATTTCAACCCCTAAGAGGTACAATAAGCAGCCCCTTCTGTATGGGAGTGTGACCTCCCTACCTACTTGCACCACAAATCACCTGCAGTCATCCTTTTACAAACATGAACCCTCTAGTACTCTTAGTTACATTCAAAACTGTACAAACCTGGATTGTGGACTCCAGAGCTTTCATCTGGCCATCCATTTTCTTTGGCTTTACCAGCTTTCACATCACTTAGAGGAAAATAAAACATTTTAGAAACTGAATTTCAGAAAATTAATTAGCATTTTTATAATAATAATATGGGGGTACTTATATAGCACATTTCAGAACTTTCTCAATGCACTTTACAATCATTAGTCAGTGGAGGACTTTACAGGCTCCATATTAAGGCACCAATGGCAACTGCACAGCTTACAATCATATGTGGGTAATTAGTATAGTACATTATGCCTCCAATTGGGGAAAACTATTGAACCAGAAGACAATCCCTTACTCTAATGCAAATAGTTCAACAGGTTCTTTAATGTCCCCTATGTACAGGTTAAGGAAGGGATGGGAGACAGGGCCTATGGTTAACACCCTTATCCAAGAGGACCTGAAGGTCTGACCATTTGCAGATGTAAATAAAAAGGCAGCACTTCTCCTCAGTTACTTTAAGACCCTGAGTTTTGGTCTGGCTGGGGCTTGAACCCACAGCCTCTTGCACAACAGACCGATGCTTAACCAACTGAGCTAACCAGGTGCCACCACAACTAGCTTTGCCAACCACTGGAAATTCATTCTAGTACCCCTTCTACAAAATTACCCAGGCCCAGGAGAATAGAGACTACAAACAAAGTAAGTTCTTTTGAGATTCTATAATCAAAGTATTTTTTACCATACATGAACACAACAATCCCCATACATTTACTGTAGTTTAATCACCAATATAATCGATCTTGGGATTCCTGTGATGTGCATTACCACAAGGAGGCCAAGCTTTGATTTTGTGAATATCTTAAAAAATTAAGAAATATGAAAACAACAATGCTGTTAAATTTTTGCATTTTTCTATCCACTTGAAATCACTTTTTAAAAAATTCCCCCCTCCTTTTTGAAAAAAAGTGTAGAGGGGTGCAAGTGCTATACAAAAATTTTACAGCATTTTTGTTTTCATATTTCTTGATTTTTTTATTTAGACCTTTTACAAAATCCAAGCTTTGACTCCCTGTGGTTTTACATTTTATCTAGTATCTATACCTGACATATTTCTCCATCAGTGCCACACAATCATTTACAGTAAGTTTTGGAGATGCAAACTTCTTCTGTAATGATGGATCAACAATCTTTAAATAGCCCATTTGAGATGAAACATTAACAACCCTAAAATTAATAAAATAAAATCTAAAAATAGAATCTTATTACTTTTAGGTTTCTTATAACTTATGCGACAACAGCAGTATGTTTTCGCTGTAAGGTCGAGGCAGTGACGGCTAGAATTGTATACCATTATGCTAATCATGTTATTCTAATATTTCATTGATTACTACCCATAGTCCCTTTCAGTCTAGTTGCATAGGCTTGAAGCCTCTCACCAACAAAGTTTTTTGAAATAGGTGTATGTCAAATAAGTACGAGACACTGCAAGTACAAGTCACTGTTAAAATACTACAAAATGTTCTTGATATGAAAAATCAGTGTAGACTATATTCCTGCAGCCGGGTGCATTATAGGGTTGCATATATAGTCAGTGGTAAAAATGTTTGCCTTCACTGCTGTGCATCCTTAGCAGACCAGCTCACTGGTTGGAACCTTGTGAATATCCTATGCAGGTTTTAACAAGCCTATGTTGCTTCAAAGCAATGATATTTTGGCCCAAATGGCCAGTGCTTGTAGTAGCTGGAAGAAAAAGTAAAAAGTTGTCTGTGTGTATCCTGCTGGTTGAACAAACAGTTTGTTTGCATACAACAAAGGATATCTGTGCCCATTCTACCTTTGAACATGCAGTGGCAACATTCTGTTGTGACATCTTCAAAGTTCCTCCTGCCTGTTAATGTATGTTATTCAATGAATATGATTTTATGTGAGGAAATATAGTGACAGCTAATTGACAGGCACAGCAAATATTATGGGTTGGCAAATGGAATAGAGGTAACATTTAGTAGTGCTATCAAAACAATGCATATTTTTTTGGAAAAGTTATGAAATTTATAACAGCTATTGTCAAATTAAATGTGGTTAAATGAAATTTAGGCAAAGTTAAACTCAGTCAGGGTATCTATGCATGGGCGTCGCTGCCTTGCTGGGCCAATACGCAGGTCACACACTATTATCACAATGATCACACGCTATTTTGTGATCTTGCTAGCATTATCTTTGATTCACAAGCATGCAACACTATCGATGGTCACAACATCGCCTAACGCTATATATGGCAAATTGGTCAATGCATAACACACTAATCATGTGATCATGCTAGCATGACCTCTGGTCAACAATCACTTACTTTACAATATCGTTATCTCTAGCTAGCAAGCACTACGCAAAGCTATTCTACAATATTCCCACTCTTTCTTCCCTAAGGTAGGTATAGGTAAGTATTCCACTGACTTTATTGTCAGTGTGACTAGTGCACGGTGGGTTGTGATAGGGTTGCCATGGTTACCACTATTTATGTGCCTGGCAACTCTCATCCCACCGAACGAGCACTTAACGCCAAGCTCATCTACTAGTGATGAGTTTAATGATACTGCATATTCATTATTGATATTATGAATAACATGTCTTACCTTGCTTGCTCTCTCAGGAGAGGAAACATGGCATTGCAGACATCAAAAGTACCAAAGAAATTGGTTTTGACACAAAGATCTGCCTTGGAAGCATAGGACATTCCAGAAGATGACTGAAAGGTTTTTGAAAAAAATGTGATGATTCTAAGAAATTAATAGACTGTTGTGTGTACTTCTATTTCAAATAAATGTTCTCACAGCCAAAAGCAACAAGGGGCGATATCAATACCAAACGCAAACGTCTGTAGTCAGGATATTAGCTGAGGTTTCAGACACACATTTGATCTTGAAGAACATAGCATTAAAACATTAAAAATCTATGTATATTTAGCCTCAACTCCATTCATAAGCCATTATTTACCATAAAAATTATGGAAAGAGTATAATAATGTAATCTTTATATCTTACAGGAATGAGAATGCCTGCATTATTGACTAGAACATCTAGTCCCCCATATTTCTCTTTCACATGATCTTTCAGCTGCTCAATACTTTTTTGAGAAGTAATGTCTAACTGGTGACATTCCACATTAACTGTGCCATCTCTTTTAAGCTTTGTGCAAGCTTCCGTTCCTTGTTTTTCATCTCTGGCTGAATAAAACAGTGTAATATTAGTATGGGTAATTATTATAAGGCAAGCCTGCCAGCTTGGATGGATTGGTTGCTGAGAGGTTTGGATTTTTTCATCTGGGACCTCTTAGCAAAAAATAAATACTTTTTTGGTAATTTTGTTTGCTATGCCTACAATAAACCATTTATTGACCAAGCATGTTCAGCTGGATGGGGAGACACTGGTCTCTTTCCATACAAACATGAAAAAAAAGAATTCAACCAATATAATATTCCCTAATCAGGACCTGTCACTAATAACCAAAAATATTGGTTAATATATAAAAAGCAGGTTTTATGAAAAGCTCCATAAAAAGACATTATGAGAGAAGGAATTACATAGTACAATAATCTCATTTTTAGCAAAATATACATGGCCCTTCTAACAACCTGCTCTATCACGGAATTAGTTTCTCTGCTCTTTTTATACATTTGTTCCAAAAACATTGTCCAAGTGAAAAGGGTAGAGACTAGTAAAAACTAGTTTAGACTGCGTCGGTGTCTTGAATAAAACAGTTGATAGATATAATAAGCTGAAAC
>WUAP02147379.1:0-11323 GCA_015163945.2 Stichodactyla helianthus | reverse complement strand
TAACGTACAAAATCCCGTGCATAAAAGTATGCGAATACATTAAAAGTGGTCATACTTTTGCGCGTCGCGCTGTAAGTGAGAGAATTAACACTAGTAACTTTTATATAAATGGAAACATAGCGAGTAAACTAGTATAGGCTGCGTCGGTGTGTAATGAATACAATAACCAATAAAAGGAAATCTGTAACGCCGTGAAAAAAAGAGAAATATACTTAACTTTACTCAAACTCAATATACTTAACTTTACTTTTATATACCCAGTCCGTTTGCATCTTTTTTTCTCAGAAAGTGAGCAAATTACTGGATCAGCCAAAGCCAGAGGGGCATTCAACAAGTTGCTTACATTGAAAGAACAAAACCCTGAAATACTTAAGAAGGGGGCAGTTGTAGCATCAACTGGGAACCATGGGGCAGCATGTGTAAGAGACTTTATGTTATGTATAGTGATATTCAAAGCAATGGGTGCAATGGTACAACCTTGCCCAGCAATAGGCCCCTTGCAGCATGTTGGAATGCAGCTGAATTTGGAGGGCAAGACAATAGGTTTCTGGTTCTCTGGAGTTGAGATTCTTTTGTCTTGCCCTCCAAATTCAGCTGCATTCGAACGTGTTGCAAGGGGCCTATTAGGGGACTCAAAATATGCCTGTGTACTTTGTGGATGAATACAGTTAGCATTAGGCCAAGGGTTAGGTTTAGGGTTAGCATTGGGGGACAACTGTGTATTATATTATAGCATTCATCCATGAAGAACATACCAAAATATGCTGTGTTGGGGGGTAAAACTGAATACACCTTAATAGACCTTCCCAGCAGCCATATTTATTCCCATCAGACTAAAAATCTTTTATGCCTGGCAAAACTCTTTCTGAAGTGCTTGTCATGGATAGAAGGTTCAAGGGTCAAAAAGGTAGTTTCAGTCAACATGGTGTACCTTCACATGAGGACAGAGATCAGGGCCGTATCCACGAAATTCTGATTGGTCTGGTTTTCAGAATTGTTTGGGGAGAGGAGGGGTTGTCTATAGGGAAGAAGGTGGAAAGGAGAAAGGGGGAGTAGGTTAACAAGTTACTGAAAGTTGGTCCGGTTGAAACTGGACCAATCACCTTACTGGTGGATACGGCCTTGGAGATACATGTACTTTACCCAAAAACTACTTTTTTGATCAAATGTATATAGTAATTCATTCTCAAACCCTCCACCACTTTCAGTTCACCAATTCCAGTTATTCTTGTAAAACTGCATCAATATTAGGCCTGCTTTCCACTCAGCTACTAAAGTCATATTTGACAGCATTCAAAAGAGTTTGCCATGCATGGTTATTAAATAAGCAAACTTTGAGTGCTCTAGCATAAATACGTGGGAAGTTACAGCAGTTAGAAGGATTTGTATGTGAAACACAGCCAGGGCCTGACTATAGCCTTATTTTCATGTTCTTGACACAATTTAAATGCTTATAACTCTGCAACGATTTATTATTATTCTTTGAAACTGTGCACATGTACTAATTCACTGATGGTCTAACTTATATTCATGAAATAAAAAAATATAAAATATTTTCTCCATTCATTAGGCTTTTAGTTTATGCAAATTAGTAGTGGCCATTATTGCATAGGTCTGTAGATATTAATTTTTTAAGTTAATTATACTAATGGACTATTTTTTTAGTCCAAAGCAATGCATGTGTTGGGAATCAGTGGAGTAATCTATGTGCCAGAGATGGCTGAGGATTTTAAGCGCAAGATGATAGAGCAGTTTGGCTCCAATGTTGAACAGTATGGCTATTACCTGTGCTGAGGCAGAGACTAAGGCAAGAGCTGTCAGTCAGGTGAGATACAACTCAAACATTCAAAGGGGTGTGTGGCTAGACACTTAATCCACCCCCTGGAACCTGAACACAGTGATTACAAAATTGCACAACCATTTGATTTCAGACCAAAATTGCACAACATTCAATTACCACTTAGGGACCAGTCATTTATTAGAGGGGGGTGGGCTGGTGCAAATGGGGAGGGGGTCACTAATTTTTATGCAACGAAAAAGGGGGGCTATAGAAATTTATGCAAATATATTGTCAACGGACAATATATGGTGATGTATGTAGGAAGGGGTAGGGTCAGAACAAATTGTGCATCACAAAAAGGGAGGTCAGGAAAAACCAAACATGGCATATCCACTTTTGCACCAGCCCCCTTCCCCCCTTAAATAATGAGTGGTCCCTTAATTATGTCCATTTTGAAATCACTACGATGGAGTACAGTCGTTCTCATTAAGTGTTTTGTGATTAAATCGCACTGCTGAAAGCCAATCTAGTAGTGATTTCAAAATGGATATAATTAATCTTTTTGCCATTTTTTCTTTTAATAGGAAAAAGGGATCCCTTACATTTCACCCTCAAACGATTGGGATATCATAGCTGGGCAAGGTGCTTTGGGGTGAGCTGAAGGGAAATAATTTTTTCTGCCAATCATAGTTCTGTATGTTGTGATTTCTTATGGTTGGCCTATGTTCAAGTGATTTGCTTGGATAGCTAGCCAGTTCATTAAAACTATGGCATGTAAAAACTAGAAAACTGTCGTTTCAGGTACGAGCTTTACCAAGATCTCCCTGCAGTGGATGTGTTATTTGTTGCTGTGGGGGGAGGGGGTATCATTGGTGGTATGGCAGCTTACCTCAAGTCTGTAAAACCTAACATTAAGGTAATTATTTCAGGGGCAGATCCAGGGGGGTGGATTGGGTGGCTACAGTAGACACCCTCATTACTGGAATCGATGTGCTTGAAATTACATTAACTGAATGGTCAATGGAGTGATTTTGTGTCTGATTGTTAAATAGATAAAATGCAATTTAAAAAAAAGATGTTGTTCCGCTACATCTGTGAAATTTAATAAAAAGAGCCTACATGTACAAACAATGATGTCATTTTGGTAAAGGATTTTAATTATTTTTGTAATTTCAGCAATCAGCGTCGCGCCCCCCCCCCCCCCCCCCCCCCAAAAAAAAAAAAAAAAAAAAACAACCTGGATCTGTCCCTGTATTTGTAAATGATTAAATGTGAAGTTTATTGCATTGGATGCTATCAATTAATTTCATTTCATATTACATAGAGGATATTACATAGGCACACAGAGATACAGATTTTATTTTGGAGTGTTGAAAAGATCTATGAGTGAGAGATTTTGAACACAAGAAGATAAAATCCGTATCTCCAAACACTGTAATATTCTGTTTTTTAAGATATAATTATTGATGAACAAACCTTATTGCTTTCAAATAACTGTATAAAAGGTACAAACGGTGGTCATGTACAGTACTGTATTTTCACATGTAAATATCAGTTTTACGCAATGAAGAAAAATAGGTATTTCATCAATAATTACATAATAAAGTTACATAATTATTTGTTTGCTTTGGAGTTTTATCATCTTACAAAGATTATTGATTTCATAGATTATTGGGTGTGAAACTGATCAGTCCAATATAATGTCAGAATCCCTAAAAGTTGGCAAAATAATAGAAATGCCATACCGTGAAACTTTATCAGATGGGACATCTGGCGGAGTGGAACAAGGATCTGTGAGTTTACAGTTGTTGTGTGATACTGTATTTACAACATGACGTGCAAATGATGACCACTTGTAATGTATTTGCATACTTATGTACATGAGAGTTTTGCTTTAACCTGTCTTATTTGGCAAACCAGACAGCTTCTCTTTTAAATATGTTGGTTAATTGTAAGAATAAATCCCATGCATAAGACACAATAGTCCTTTCCCAAGATATAATTGAGTTAGTCCAGTACCACCCCGAGCCTTGATTTCAGTACATACCATCATGCACTGTCAGAGCTATGTAATAATCCGATACAGTGGACTTTGGGATGATTAAACAATAAAGCAAAGAAGACTTTTTGATTAAACAATATCTAATTTGCATAATAACACCACAAAGAAACTGCTACAGGTAATGAGGTTGAGGCTTTGGGTAGTATTGGACTCACTCAACCATATCTTGGGAAAGGTGTATTGCACTAAGTGTGTCATACTTTTGTACATTATGCTGTAATCATATTAAAATACACTTTACTGTTTTATCTAGATTCTGTAGTTGAGAACACACAAGAAATGTTTTTAAGAATGTTTTTAACCATGTTTGTCTGTTTGACTAGATAACATTTGATCTGTGCAAAGGGGTTGTTGACCAATGGGTGGTAGTTACAGAAGAGGAAATAAGTAGGGCAATATACAATGTCATGGAACACCATCACAAGGTAAGTTCAATTAGACCCTTCATTCTATACCAACAAATTAGATTTATTGCTAATGCAAGTGTCATTCATAGAATAGGTTATTGACTAAAGCCTGGTCCTCACTAGTGACATGAGCATAAGCAACATATGCAGACTCAGTAGTGAACTGTTCATTAGCAGTGCTTGTCTTTTCTCACACCTCGGTGATCAATGCAATACTGAGTCTGTGAATGTTGCTTATGCTTATGCTTATGTTGCTAGTGAGGACCAGGCTTAAGGGTGAGGTCTGGATGGGGGATATTGGTTGAGTTCTTTTTTTGTGTTTGTATACACCAAATTGAAAAAATGTTGTCGGGTTCAAAAGATTAAATCATCGAAGGTAAGATCAAGGAGGATTCTGGGTAAATAGTTAATGAGGCCCATAATATGCGTTGAGCATTCAGCTATAATTCTTGAATATTGCTTTCTTTGAGAATTCTAAGCAATGCTCGAGAGTTGCAACAATAAACAATATCCTATGCATATAATGAGCCTTATAAAGTGCTTACCCATATAACCCCTTTGGGTCTCACCTTCGATGATTGAACCTTTTGAACCCGACGTTTTTTCAATTTGGTGTAGACCAAGCCCATATGGTGAGATCCATACACATGAAAAAGAATGAGACCAATATCTCCCCATCCAGAATGAACAAGCTTGGTCAATAAAGGGTTATGATAGAAATGAAAAACAAAATTATTGAAAGCAGTCTGTAACTTTTGTGGAGAGATCCAGATGAAAAAAAACAGAGTTCTCACCAATCAAATTCTTCAATTTTCATCTGGACTGCTTGCCATATTATAACTTTGAGTCCTAAAGGTTGGGGTTGCTAGTTTGATCCATGCAGAAACCACATAAGTACTGTAGATGTTAGGGGAGGACCATGAGGATTTACAGGGGCCAGCACCCAGCTTCTGTTTTTAAAAACTCATGAATGGTTAATGAGGGGAACACAATAGAAATCATAGACTTTGGAAGTTTTAAATCTGATAAAATATTGTCTTCATTTGCATAAACTTTAACTTGGATTTTCTCTGCCAAATTTAGTTCATTCATAAAGAAATTCAGAAGAACCCGAGGCTGAACATACACCTAGCTGTTCAATAAGCTCGCAGATCGTGTTTTATCGGGTCTAAAACCAGTGACTCAGCTACGCCTCGTGTTTTAAACCCGATAAAACACTCCTGTTCATTTATTAAACAGTACTTGATATTGAAAAGCTGTAAAATAGCAAAGCAAATAAAGATAAAGCATTGTTATATGAAGTTGACAGTTATGAAGTGCAATTGTGTTATTGAAAGCTATAGTCATGCACATTAACTGTGAGTCCTAAAGGGTAGGTACATGTAATTATTAGGTATCACATCTCTCACTTGAGTGTTTTGGTCTAGATCATAGGGGGTTCTGCTGGGTTAGCTGTGGCAGGATACATCAAGACTATAGATCAACATGTTGGCAAGATGGTGGCAATACTGTCATGTGGCAGTAATATCAGCATTGAAAAAATCAAAAATATTATCAAAATACATGGCTGAATCACACAAAATTCCTTGTTTGTGCAATTTCAAATTCAGACATATTCAAGTGAATATTAAAAATATTTGAATTTTAAGTGAGTGACTAGTACTTCTATTTCTTTGGAAATTCTTAAGGTCCATACACACTAAGGGTTTTGCTCAAAGGATAGGCTCTCATTTTGCACAACTAGTACACACAAGAGAGCATGCTGTGGGAGCTTGCTGCATGGTGTGGTCATACTTGCTGATATTTAACCAGTTTAATATCAGAGAGTGAGAGCCAGGGCAAAATTCTCCTCAACTTTTTTATACATGAAATCTTTGGTACACATGAAGGAGCAAATGACCCTGGGGCCTGCTTCTGGAACAATGCCCTTAACTTCCTGATTGAGAGAAGTCATAAATTTAGGGTAGATGTATCTGTAATGTGCATAAACAAGAGAAATGGTACCATTTTCAATGAGACACTAAAACTGAGTAATACTGGTTTTAATTAAGACATAGTTACATTTTTTGTGCACTGAACAAGCAAGGCAAGGCAACTTCTGACTACAGAAGAGTGCTTGTACAACTTTTCCCTGTATCTTACTAAAAGAAACACCAGTAATTCATTGTTTGAATTGTATAAATTACAATTTTTCACTGTGTTTTACTTGATGCCTTCTTTGTTTCTTCTGCTTTTTTAGTTTCCTCTTCATTTACAGCAATCAAATCTTCCACTTCTTTAGACTTGAGAATCCTGAGAAAAGTCTTGCCATTCTCTCTAGTTAGTGTAGCTATTTCAACTAGAGGAAAAACGTGATAATTTATTACATTGTGTATATACCCCTAAGCCCATAGCCCATAACAACATGTTTCAGGGGCAGTTCCTTTTGTGTGACATTTTGGGTCTTGTGAAAATATCTTGGATACAAATTAACTTACAATCACTGAAACCTGACAGAGCAGTTTTTGTATGAGTGGGAAATGTGCAGTAACATGGATTCCCATTGTTTTGATGTGAATCAAACAATCACAATGCTTAGTTATGGCTAAGTTGAAGTATGATACTGTTACGATACACCAGTCCTACAAATTAGACCATAGCATTTCGCATTCATGAAGGTTCCCTACCCAATTTACAAGTTATCCAGCCAAGCCAAGTAACATACCTTTGTCGGGTGTAAGTTTTGTGACATCTAAGGTCTTACTAAGGACTTTAATAGAGAGCTGTAGAGCATCTTTGAGTACCATAGCATCTTCTTTGTATTCTTGTTTTAGCATGGACACAGCAGCCTTTAGGAATGAATAAAATTGTTAAATTTAAAAAATACTGATTACCAGCTTAGACTCTAGCACTGAGTGTGAGATTTCTGGCCCACAGAAAAATGATGATGGTGATGATGATGACGATGACAACAGATAACCATGAATATATATTGTAATACATGTAGTACCAGTCATACACTACATGTATATGACTACTAACCACACTGTTATTGCCGATACATGTTGCCTTCCATCCACTGTAGTTACCACTGGGATCACTCTGGTACAACTGGAAACCATAATGTCTGTCCCAACCCACATATAGTATTGACACACCAAATGGACGAAGACCTGTCAGATTGGTTAAATCAAAGAAATGAGAGCATATTAAATGTATGCTACACACTCTAGTACTGCAACATTAGAATGTGGCATAGAAGGGGTTCCACACTGCTTACCACCAAACTGAGTGTAGGCTTGTTTTAAGTCACACAGAGAGCTGACCATCTGTTCACAAGGAATTGCTTCTTGATATTCTAATTGATACCTGATTAAAGGAAAATTGAAATGAAAAGTTACTACATGTATTCTGTTCTAAACAAGGTCTGCATAACTAAATAATAAACATTCTAGCACTGGGCATGTAAACTCAGGAAAAGGAACATACAGGCTCTTGAACTGGGCAATAATGTACACATTGAAGACCATTGGTGTTTTAGATGTACATATACATATTATATAAATGATTTTTGTCCACATACCTTTGAGCAATGAGTCTCAACTGGTTTGTCAAAACATTGGCATCAGATGTAATACCAGCTACACTACAGGCCATGTCACTGAACAAGAAATAATTCAGTTAGAGATAGCATTTTATCCACTGGAGGCATGAAAAACAGATTTGAAGACTTGATCGCATAGCCTCATTGGATTGAAATTTGGACAAATGTCGCAAACAAAAGCTGAGATATGCGAAGAAAAAAGCAGTTACAGTCCAATTTCGAGTACCTCTTAAATAAGGATGTGAGGAAAACAAAACAAACAAACACTGTTGTTGGGGAGAATGCATGAAGATGTTGGGTTCTGTCTGCATTTTAATCTCATGGTGCTTAGTGAGCAAAAAAGCTTGACGTCATCCATGAAAAATGCTAGCGTAATGATATTAACACATTCACAGAATTTGTTATGGGCAGCTTTCTACTGTATGATTGTGACAGCTTACTATCACTATTAAGAACATATGGGACTTTTATCCCTTATTCAAATGTTTATTTTAACAAAATGAAACAGTAATAAACAGTATGTATACACCTCCTTAACTTACTCATGAAGCTTATAAATCTTCTCTGAAGTAAAAACTTCATCTAAGAGCTTATTTGTGTTGCGTCGCTCTGCAGCCAGGACAATACCATCATTGGCAAGAATGCCTAGACAAGTGCCTGCATGGCCTATAGCCTCCATGGCATATTCAACCTGATAGAGACGCCCTATTAAGATATCAAACAGTCTTTGTATGAGCATTATTTATTGATTTATGTTGAATAATTTGTCAGCTAAGAGCATAGTTAATAGAGTTATTAACTATGCTAAGAGGTACTTAGGTAATGAGAGGACAATTTCCAACACCAAGAAAAAGGATTGTTTCAATATATACTGAATGATTAAAGCTAAGTACATGTAACATACTACTAGGTTAAGAAAAATGCCTGCAGCTACATGTAACTAATCAAAGTGTGGACTAAAATGGGGTTCATACACAATGTCGTAGATTGTAAAGTGCAATAAAAATTCCACTATAAATTTAACAATTGAATTCAAGTAAGCTTAACTTAAAGAAAAACTTAACATGTACAAATACAAGATTAAGTCTATTATAAGTGGACACGTTTTGCGTTCTTTGGCATTAGTTGCTCTACGTACCTTCTGGCGAAAAGATAGTCGTTCTTGTGTCATATCTTCGAGACTGTTATAACAAAAAAATCTTAGAGTAAACTTAAGATATCGAGGTAAAAAAAATGAAAATATCAAAGCCGGTCACGTGTGTTTTAGACGCGTTTTCACCCCCCAAAAACCAGGAAAAGTGCTAAGGAAACAAACTATACATTTATCTACATATCATAAACGTTGATCAATGAAAATAACTTCGATAAAGCAACAGAATTAAAGTAAAAAAAAAGAAGTTTTCTCACCATTTTGAAAGAAGTTTTTGTAGAATGACAGTGCACTACCACGGCTAAGACTGGGAACTACCAACTCACAAGCATATTGTAATGGTATCGTCCGCTGTGTTAGCTTACCACGGGCCTGTAGTTGCACCATTTGAAGCAAGATGGCGGACAAAACCAAATAGAAAACTCTAATTCATTGAAATCATTTTTCTATCCGTTTTTAGTATAAAAATCTCTAAATATGAGGACGACTTCTGCTGAGCACATTTCTCTGCTTCAAAAGAATCCAAAGAATATTAGGAATATATGTATTTTAGCTCACGTAGATCATGGTAAGTAGAGCTATACAGTAGGAAGAACATTTTTTGTCATTTTATTGATTCAATATATTTTAAAGTTTACTACTAACAGTTAATTTTAATGCAGGGAAAACTACATTAGCAGATGCTCTTGTTGCTAGCAATGGCATTATTTCATCACGGTTGGCTGGCAAGGTATTTTAATTCAATTTCAATTAAAACTTTCGTGTCTGTACATGTATTGGTTTGTACGTGTTGTCTTTTGAAGGAATGCACATTCAATTTTAATTCAGATTTCAAATTGTCAATAAGTCATTCGCAAGCAGCAGTGAGTTCACAAAGCAAAAGCTATCCAAAAATCAAGGGCAAATACAGTGCAGTATATTCTTTTGTTTTAAAAATCGCACATGTGAGGCTAGAGTGCTTTTAGTCACACTGTTGAATAGCTGACATCATCTAAATTAGATAACTAACTTACTATTTTAGGTGATGTCACCTAAATTCAAAATTCATGTGCCAACGGTCTGAATATCCCAGGGGAAACGATGATACAATCGACTGTCTCTACACACATTCTCTGGTAAAGTAAGCCCCCTGAATTTGCATGACCATTATTTTGGCACTCATTTACTATTTCAGGTGATGTCACCTATCTGTAAATAATTAACTAAATTAGATAAGTCTATCTAACTATTCAACAGTGCGACTAAAAGCACTCTACTGGGTTAATACAATGCTTATTGTCATATTAGCATCTCAAGCACTGGCATAAATAGTATTTGCCATTATTAGTATGTGTATACTGAATGTGTAAATCCTAATTATTCCATGCATATATTTAATCAAGTTTGAACATAAAATTGTATAAGAATCAAAATCCCATCCAACTCCTGCCAGCCTAATCCACATATCAATGTTTAGCCCCAGGTGGAGGTCAGAGCAACCTAAGGGGAATTGACATAGGATCTTGCTCCTTGGGCTCCTTGGGTTGGGCATTTGACAAGTGCATTCTTCCCTAGAGGAGAGGAATTTGACACTTGACAGAACAAGAGAGACTGGAAGGGAGGGGAAATTTCACATTTATTAGAGTCCCAGGGGTAGGAAAATTGACTTTGCTACCTCCAAAAATGTCAATTCTCCCAGGGTATGCCTGCCTTCCCACCCTGGGGCTAAATATTGATAGGTGCATAACGCTGATTGCTCCATAATAAAGGCAACTCTAACTGTATTACCAAATATTCTAGTTATATAAAATACATATTGGTGCTTGTGTAATTTTATAGCTCAGGTATATGGATAGCCGGGAAGATGAGCAAATCAGAGGGATAACAATGAAGTCCAGTGCTATCTCTTTACATTACACTAAAGGTATTTTATTGTTGAAACTTTTGGAATTTTAGTTTTATCCACAGCTTTCCAATAGTTTTATTCCACTTTACTCTTTTACTCAGCCAAAGAGTGAAAGCTCAAAACATCAGTAAAGTTAATATATTTCTCTTTTTTCATGGTGTTACAGATTTCCTTTTATTGGTTGTATTTATTACACACCAATGCAGCCCATACTAGTTTACTTGCTAGTTTCCATTTATCATTCTAGTAGTGTTTATTTGCTATATTCATGTACATTGTTTTACTGTTCAAATGGCATTCAAAGTGAAAGTGTAAGGTACACATTTTATAGGACTAGTCATAAAGTAGGGGTGGGGGGGGGGGGGGTTGGAGTAGTTTAACCCTGGCAAGGCCTTTCAAGAAATTAATCAAACCAACCCTTTGGCTAACCCGTGGAAACTGATCCACCGATTGACC
>WUAP02147368.1:0-11324 GCA_015163945.2 Stichodactyla helianthus | reverse complement strand
GGCTCATGCGTGGGCGAGTAAGTACCTCGAGCCTGGTCCGGAATTATTCATATTATGCATAAAATCGGTCACGTGACACCCTTTCCGGACATATGATTGGTCCAGGCCTCGGGCCAGGCCCCTGACCGTGCCGGAAATGAGCCTCATTAAAGATGACCCTAACGGAGCCAGCCTATACTACTCCCTTGTGCGTTCCAAGCTTAATAGATGATTTCAGCGTATTTTTTCGACTGATCTAGCACATGCAACCTTGCTCATGGATTATGTGGATTGATTGGCAGCTGTTTAAGTTTAAACTTATCGCCCATCTGGTTCCAGCACACTTACCGACAAAATTCCTAACATCTTTCACGAAAGCAAATACGCCAGCTTATCAGATATGCAGGTTACCGCAATTAATGCCCTAACTTTAATCCATGTCGACCACTTAATTTAATGAAGTCGTGTGTTACCGACTCTTAACATGTATCAATTTTGTGATTTCTAGAGGGCTCATTAAATGAACAAATGTTTTAAAGCAAGTGCTCCAAATGATTACTTTAGTGGAAGCATAAATTATACTTGATAATTTTTTGATCTGGCTTGGGTAAGTAGGGATCGTCTACTTCAAAATGATTACGACATGTGAGTTAGCCGTGCCCTGACTTTGATCAGCTCCACAAAATTGATGTTTGTTTGTTTATGACACGAAAACCTGTAGATCTGGTATTCACTTTCAATTCTCGCGCGCAAGTGGAGAAAAGGTAGTTATAGCGTTCTTTATCACGTTATTTCAATCCCTTATAATGAGGAAACAACATATAAAGTTTGTAACGGAAGGTTGATGACACAAGTGAAATATGCAAAGAATAGTTTGCCATTGCTTAAACTGATCTCTTGATCTTGTGATAATGATTAAACTTTTATTTTCTTTACATAGTACTTCTTGTTTAAAGCTTTTGGCTCAACGAGAGCCTTGCACACTATATGATGTGTACAAAGCGTTATACCTTCTTTTATATAGTCACGCGCGTTTGGGGCACATAGTGAAAAGATGTCCAGGATTTGAGGGAGTTGGTATATAATTTCTTCAATTTCAGTTGACGTGGTAAAAAAAATAATATTATATTCATGGAAAGTAGTCAAAGTAATTCCAAAAATCTCTTTAGCTTCCTAGATGATTTTACTTATAATGTATATATAATAGATGTAAAGTGAGACAAAAGTTTTAAAAGAGATGAAAGGAGTCGGAGGGAACATTAAGTAACCCCAGTCAAGATGATCTGAGATGTTTACTTAAGGCCTTACACACTTCAGTATAGCGGTTAACATAAGCTTGAATATTTTGCTTTTGAACATATTCTATAACACGAAGAAAGGTCATTGACCGGACACGGCCCTGGTATCTAAAAACCTAAATAGATTTAAAGATAGTTCGAGAGAGAGAAAGAGAGAAAGGGCAAATTGAAGACAGTGATGGCTTGACGGTGTCGGCCAACAGGAGTACCCATGCTTAGTTCTCCAATTTGTTACTGCAGCACTTCGCGAGTTTAGTTTATTAGTTGCTGCAACTCGTGCTGTGATGTCATCGTTGTTGTTGTTGTTGCTCCTGTTGTTGATTTACCATAACACATGATCAGAGTGCATACATTTTTCACGTTAATTGAGTGACACGCCGGAAGTAATAATGACATCTATCATTGTGTCATCAATGTTGCTGATTGCGGCATCCATTCACTGTCCAGCTGCAGACGACGTAAGGAGTTTATAAGGTTATCACTGAAGTCACATTAGTTTTTGCCTGTCGTGCGGCAATTTTGTCCCCCCACAGATTCACTCGCACGACTCTGGGTTTGCCGCCTCCTGGTCACCAGTTAGTCACTTAACACATGGAACGGATACTGTACATTGGTTTTAGAGAAATATAACTTCTTTGGTGAGTATTACTGCAGCAGCTCTCTTTATGCACAAAACACAAATTTATCAAGACGTTTCACCAGGGTAATTAGAAGTTGATTTCTCACCTTACTGCTCGACAGGCCTTGTTTGCTCTTAACAGTAACCAAACTATCATATACTGAAAACATGCGCATGTTCACGAGCACAACTTAGAAGATGCTCATTTTTGCAATTGCCGAGATTTGGAAATTTTTTCCAAAGACAAGCATCCACAACTGTCTTAGCGTACTCCTAAGTTCTGAAATCGCTTACAAAATTTTGACAATGTTTTTTTCGCGTGGGTGAGATAACATGTCTTGACATAGAGTGGTTCCTCTTCTTGGAAAATAACATCTGCTGTTTGACATTTTTAGTATAATTCGAGCAATGATGCAAAAAAATCATATTGTCACTATAAATAATCACTTTATTTTTGTATCACAAACGTTTCAAAGGCCAAACCAGTTTTCCTGAAACTGTGAAATGTGCAGTGAGCACACGTGGCAAAGAAAACTTTCAGCTATCTTATTGATCAATTTAGCAGTTTAGAGCAGAATGAAAAACAGTATAGAAATGAAAATTTTTTGGTGGTTTTGTTCAGTCAGTTGGAGTATTTCCAAACAGAATCAATATTGGTTTTAACATTTGGAAGCTTTTCAAATGACCCGAATTTTTTGAAGTTGTTAAGGTTTGGCTTGCATGTTCGTTGGTATGCTGTATGGAAGGTCATCCTAAGCAATACTATAAACCCTAGCCTTCGTTCCATCTAGCCAAATTAAAACCAGCGATAAATTACGCATACCCATTTCTTTCCAAAAGTCTCCAAAGATTCGTGATATATATATGATAAATCTTTAGTGGAAAGTGTTTTTTGCACACTTGCTTTAGTCTTCCGTGGCCTGAACTTCGTGCCGTCGGTTTGGGAATTAAGATCATTATCGAAATTTATCTCCAGACGGGGTGGAAATGCTAGAAATATTTTGACACAGAAGACTAAAAGACTAACAGACCTCTTTAGAATCCTCATCTCAAAGAACCTATCTATTTTTCATTGATCTAAGATGTCGCAGTTGTCTGCATGTCTCCGACATTAGTAATAGTCTTTGTATGTTGAGTTATAAGTTTATTATAAGGTCGCTGCTGTTGTGCATATATAGTTTGACTACCTTAAGTATCGGAAATACGGTTTATGAATTGTATCCTGTTCTTATAGTGTGCTTAAAACTAACTCTCTTCATGAATTTTAAAATCCCGGAAAGAGGTTTTAAAATGTTAGCAAGGGTTAAGAAAACACATCTATATACTTGCAGGATATCTGTTTATGTTATCATGGAGATAGTGTATCGCGAACTGTGTCACAGAACTGACGCCAGAAGAGGATCACTCAACAATTATCAACGCTGATCGTAGCCTGATATCCCTTAAAATTTCGTGTGAACAACCGAATACTTGCCCTTCTAATGGCCCTTCTGCGAGGATGGTGATTTATTAAAAGGCTCATGCCGGAATTATATTTATAATAAGTATATGAGGATGTGACGTGGCCTTCAATGGAAATGTAGCCATACCCTGCCGGTTATATAAGTTCCCTCACTGACCAAATTTCTAACTTGGCTTCTCTGAACATTCACTTATGTTTCCATCCCACAATATTTTCTCAAATCAGCTGTCATCTTTGGTTTACCAATTACTGGTCCAGGATCATTCAACTTATTTGTTTGTCTTCAAATCACTCACTGCCTAGCGGCCCTCCAGCTACTCAGGCTTGTCTTCAAATTAACTTACTATCTTGCACAAACTAAAATATTATGTCATCGTACACTGAATTCGATCCGGAAGCTATTTTCAGGTCTGAAAAAAAATAGGGAATAGCAATCTTTCACTGCACGAATCTTTACTTTGTTGACATTTTCTTTTCCTTATCTGACAATGTTTTGAATCTACGTACCAAAATGTTGAGTCTAAGATAAACCAGAGATTAGGTTTCTAACTATTTGGAACAGCAGGCCATATATCTTTAGCAGCTTGAAGTTCAATAAACAGGTTTATACAGTTGCTTTCAATAGTCTGTAACAAGGCTTAGAAAATGTTATGGTTTTAGTGATGCAGGTTTGTGGTGAGAAACGTTTTTGCATTTTTTTCAGTTTTGATGGTGGCCCCTGCTTCAACAGCTGCCATCAGATAGCGTCACGACACTCCTTTGACATTCAAAATCAAGTTTGACCTCCCAAATATGTTCGAAATTTACTGATGACACTCCTTTCTGAAGTCCAAGCTCACCTTCACAACAATACGGTTTTGACAATCTAGAGTTTTAGTAGAGCCAACTTTAATTTACGATCAGGTGAGCTGATGACAATCAGTGACGATCAGATGAGCTGATGTTCTAAATACCGAGGGAATAAGAATTTTATATTCTGCTCCATCTTTTCCCCCGAATTCGACGACTGGCCACTACTCCTTTGGGAATTTGAGTTCTTGTGCAATTTTTCTTTCAGTTTGAAAGGCTGCTTGTGGCATCTCGATTTTTTTATTGTATATAAATAAAAACTGAAATACATCAATCAGTAATTTTTCAAAAGCCCAGTTCCGACTTCGAAATAGATGCATGAATACGAGGCCACCGTTCGTGCGGAATCGCGCTTGGTGGCTCGAAGCGACTTGTATCTCTTTTACTTTTTCTTTTGCTTAAATTTATAATTTTACGAATGAACCGCGAACAAGTCATAGAGAAAAGAGTGACAACAGAACAAGGCTTTTCACCTCATCATGCATCCTTTTTGATTGTTGCGAGTTAAATTTTTCTCTTCATTCTCGGTAACAGCCAGATATCGCAACACTATAAGGTGGACCAGGTTTTTCAATGCCGAGACAGGCTAGCGTGTGTGGCTTCTGTGAGTCATTGAGTTCGAAACTTTCTTAGTGACTAGTATTGGATCTTGCTTCGCTCTTAAAAGCGATATCTTGTCAGTATGGAAACCTGCTGTTGGCTGACGTACTTTATGCACGCTTTGTCTATCTTACTTTCATGATATGGTCGCCTACTTGGAGGTAATCTATACGTTGGTCTCCTTTGCCCCATTTTGGCGATCATTCACGCAAGAACTGCAATCTATTGTGCAATAAAATTCATCATGAAAAGGTGAAATAAGTGCCATGGTTTGAATTTTAGTTTATAAAGTCGTGCTCAAGAAATTGGATGATTATCTTAGGGAGCCTGAAGTCTAAACACATATTATCAAGATTGTAATGTCATGCAGTTCACTGCGGATCCATAGTGACCACGATCATGACCATTACGGGGCATATTAAAGATGCAAGCATGACAAACGACCCCTCTTCAAATGCTACTGAACTGTGGACAACTTAGACACTGTCATGTATGGTTTGAATGGGACTAGCTATATTGGGCTTATAGTGTATCTGAAAGCAAATATTCTTCATAAAACGTGCAAGGGGCTTATAAAAACGAGAATAAAATGCCTTTAGATTTAATAGGTGGAAAATTCAGAAGTCTTGTACCTTTAGAGGAGTCAGTTTAGAACACTTCAATCGTCTAGGCAACGGCTTAATGCGCCTCCACAACTTCACAAAAGCCTCTGACAAAGTAACATTTACCGTGGAACCACTTAAGTGGTATTCATGCAGTGGTAATACTTATACATTGATTACGGATATCGATTGTGTTCAGCATTATTTGAATTGTCATTAGGCTTCCTGACTATACTAGTACCACCTGACATCGTCGTCAGATCTTCCTTCACTTCATCTAGGTTAACAGTCTGTGCGCTTGTCTTAGAGAATCTGCTGCCATAGGTATGTAATTTCTCTTCAAAAGTTTCATAAGAGATAACAGCAGTTGTTATGAGGGGTGGTTAAATCGAAAGTAGATAGGCTACAACTTGGGCAAGTACAACGTGTCTTGCATCAATCTTGCTACTACTTCAGTCTGTCACACGGTACTGCTGATTTGAAGCATGGTTTTCGAGGTGCGCTGGTTATATTGCTTTGATCAATGAGCTACCATTTCAAATAATACACGGATGTTTAGGAACTACGTATTCATTATTTATCATGTGTTCCTCGTCTATCATGGGCTTTCACACTTGTTTTCGTTGGCTTTGTAAGTGGAATTAACTAAAAAAGGAAGAGCCATATTAGACTCACTCGAATGGACCCATTTCAATGAAAGAGGTGTCTGCATAAAACATAAAACGTCTGAGAGCTGAGTAGTTTTTCAATAAGCACTTTTCTTACAAATGGCTAAAGAAGCGTACAAACAGGTGTACTTTTGTCTTTCTGAGATGCATATGGTCTTTTGACAACTGACTATAAATGTATTGAGGATAATTAGCGATAGTCAGCGAGACAATTATTCTAAAGTTTCGGGGTACTGAATCTGATAGAATGATAAATTCAGATTATAAATATTTAACTTTTTAAATTCTGGTTACTTGTTGGTTGGAATACTGTCTTACTGTCTTACTGCCTGACAAAATTTGACTGGCGATAACCATGCATGCACCCTTTTTAAGCTTGTTCTCAGCTATTAGTTTATTCATTTGCATGAATACCTCGAGTGCCATTGGAAAGTGCTGTCTCGAGAATGTTAAAAGAGCTGTTACTGATAATGACTTTGAAATGATATACTAGAAAGTTAATTAGCAGAACTTTACTAACTCTTGTATCAAACAAAAGGACTAAATGCCTAAGGCCACTTTCAAATCCTTCAATATTACACTTAAAGGATTCTATTAATCCCGACCACTTATCTTGGAGACATTACATTTCATGTACCTCTTTAGTTAAATTATCACTACGAATGCATTTAGTGGTGGTTAAGTATTTCCGGTCGGAGTGTCTGTCGGTAAAACGCGGGTTGCGGACTACGGACTGCGGACTACGTGCGGGCTCCTATTTTTAACCCACATTTAATTTTTTAAATTGTCCATCAAAGAGATATCTAGGATAGTCTAATGCATTCGTTACACAAAAGGTCATTGTAGGTCACGTTTATGAGCATCGCTTGTTATCGGCGTTTATTCATTTGGGCTGTTTTGATCAAGAACTACGGTTCTCTTAGTCCGATGCGACCGTGGAAGAAATTTCTTCCAAACTCTTTCACCTTCAAATTAGTCTACACTACCTTATTTGTTATTGTTTTGTTACACTCCATCTAAATACAGTACATATACATGAGGAATATCGAGACATGACAAGATATTCTATCCAGCCCGTTCATGCTGGAATCGAGACATTTGGATATAAAAAAACGACATAAATTAAAATTATACTGCATGTGAATACTACCAACCGATAACGATGACGTTACTGAGTGCAAGCGAATAATAGTAAAAAAAATAGTGCAGAATGATATTGGAGTATTTTAATGTATATCTTTTGATTACTGAAAAATCTCGTATTCTGTTGTATAATTTAGTTAACTAATTGGAACACATTAGAGTATTTTTATATTAACCCGTGAAACAAAGTGTACTAATTAGAGTGTAATAGTCAGATAGACACAATACAAAACAAAAGGGAAAAAGTGTGATAAAGCGTAATACGCTAAAGTGTATCTCACGGGTTAATGAAAACCACTCTACTGATAACTTCATTAATATAATTTTGTTTTTATGTAATCACAATTTCGGTTACAAAATTAAAATCAAGTCAATGTCAGTCTGATCAATATGCACACCTTTTATCAAAAAGCATATAATTAACCAAAGAGTAAACTTTTCTTTGTAATTTATCTAAATGCTGATGCCATTTTGCTAATTTTGTTAAGGTGACTGGCTACTATTGGATTTTATATTTAACATTTTCAAAAAAAGCATCGTTTTTAACAGAAATTTAATGCTGATTTCAAATATGAACAGAAAAATAGGGTGTCACGAACTAGTTTTTGAGATAATCAAGCTTGAATGGATGGGTGTTTATAAGTTTTGGAAGCGAAAATCTCGTTAGCCGAAGTGAATAGGAAAAAAATTAAAACTCAAAAGATAATAGATGTACAGATATTAACTGGTTGATAATTCTCTGACAACATGACATAAATAACTTTATACCTGGATTGGACATATTTTGTTCAACCGGTGCCCGGAAAACGTCCCATCAAGTCGAGCAGAAATTCGTACAAAACTTCACTTTTTCATAAGTTATGATATTTAACTTTTTGAAAAATTTTGATATGTCATAGATTTTTAGGAGCTTTTTCAAATAAGCACATAAAAAGTATAGAGTCCCGTGCAAAATTTGAGGTTTTTACCTTCTTGAAGTTCAAAACACGTATGGTTCTTCAATCTTTTTCAGTAAAATTCCGAAGGTTACCATGGTAATTCGGTGGAATTTATGCGCGCGCATGCTTGTGGGCTCAGAAACTCGATTCGGTAGTAGCCAGCCAGCTTGCGCAAGGATTTAAAAACCATATAGATGGCGCGCGCTCAGTGGTGCAGCGCGAGGGCTTTGTTAGCAGTCATTTCCAGCGTTTCTGTCGTTTATAGTATGCCATGCTTCCAGGAACAATCTTTGATGGTAGTTTCTTTCTTTTTCGACAACATGTCTCATTTGATGTTGTGCGATCTTAGAGTTCTGATGGTTGTGGGTAATGGCTGGCTTATGTACCGTTGCGCGGGTCTTGAGCGCTCTTTACGTTTGACCATAGTATACAAAATTACATTCTCGGCATTTAATTTTGTATACTATGTCAGTCTGATTTTGCTTTGCCACACGTTCTTTGGAACTGAGGGAAAGAGGTTGCACATTTTGTTCAGAGTGCGATGGGCTACGTTGATGTTATGTAGCTTAAGAGTCTATTGAGTCTTTCTGACACACCTTTGATGTAAGGAAGGACTACTGTTGGTCTTCGTTCTTCTTCTTCTTCGACGTTTCCATCTCAATTAGGGGTGGGATTATGATTTTGCCTTCACTAAACACTTCTGAACCACTTTAGCAGGGTAATTATGGTGGTTACAAGCCTAAATAAGAGAGATTCCTTTTCTTACCTCATTCTCTCTTGGGTATATTAAAGGCGCAACTGGAACATGAATAGAACTGAAACTGAAATCTTCACTTCACTTGATTCGGTTTTAAGACGTAACTACCGAAAGGTCTTGTGACGGCGAAGTAAAATATAGACTTATTAATTCAGATTTTTTTGAAGTTGCCGGTGCTAAAGGAAGGGGCTTTGGAGAGATTCTCCCTCTTCTTTCACCATCATTGACGATTGACAAAATTAAATAGAGGTTAATCGTTACTTATGTCTCGATTCCCCCTTTCCCCTAAATTTTCCCTGGCTAAGCTATAAATTTGATTCTTCTTTTATTTTGGTTTTGGTTTATTCTTTAATCTGGTGATTTATATTGCTCGCGGTAGCCTACGAACGGCGGGGCTGGATAGAATATCTTGTCATGCCACGATATTCCTCATGTACATGAACTGTATTTAGATGGAGTGTAAAAAACAATAACAAATAAGGTAGGGTAGGCTAAATAAAGAAAATCGTGGTTCTTGATCAAAACAGCTCAAATGAATAAACGCCGATAACAAGCGATGCTCATAAACGTGACCTACAATGACCTTTTGTGTAACGAATGCATTAGTTTATCCTAGATATCTCTTTGATTGACAATTAAAAAAATTAAATATGGGTTAAAAATAGGAGTCCGCACACAGTCCGCAGTCCGCAGTCCGCAACCCATGTTTTACCGACAGCCTTTTTTTCGTCCCTTAACGTCTGTGCGTCGCCTCTCAAGTGTTAAACGATCGCAGGTTAATTTGTAGCGTGTTTTCCCTCTTTTCTCTCTCTCTCTCTTTCTCTTTTTCCCCTTTTTTCCTTTCCTTTCTTTCATTTTTTTTTTCTGCACAAGCAGCAAAGTGTATCTATGACCCGGCACCCTATCTACCAGCTGCGTTCGCAGTCTCCAGGAGCTAGCCCAGTTCAGCATGATTCCCAAAGCACGTTTTCTGTGATCTTGGTAGGAGGTAGCCCCATGTCTGCCGACATAAGCATCACGATCGTACTTTGATCAGTTTTGACCTTACTTTAGCGTCCTAACATCTTATAAGTAATACTTTTATGATAATGATGGGCAAATTATAGTTCCAAAACTATTTTATTGTAGCAAAGATGCATGTTTTGGAAGAAAGAGACCACATCCTAGCACATCAATAAATGAATATTGTGTCTGCCTTGAATTGTTTTTAACCCATCGTACCATGCACTTCAGGTCTTGTTGATTTATTGACGATTTACAGAAGAGGATGTGATTGGCTTGTATATCCCAAGGGGCTCGTAAAATAGAATTTGAATATCAGAATATCAAGACATTCTTGGGTAACTATGCTAGATTGGCGAAAGAACGCCTGACTCGGTGTGGAGCAGTGTAATGAAGGCTTGTTTACAACTGAACTGCATGCAGACGCAAAACCGGATTTCACAGCTTTTCGCAAGGTAATCATACCTTTTTTCACAGCTAAACACTAGAATTTCCTGCTGCAGCATGTGAAAAAGAACGCTAGCAAGAAATTAGTGCCGACAATAAAACCTTAATCCTTCTGCTATGGAAAACTGAAAATTACGTAACCATTAATTTAAGCTCAAACGAAAGTAAAATTAACAGCAAAATCAATGATACCAGAATTATGTAATTAGTGGCGTATCACTTTCAACCTTGATCTGATATATCCTTTTAAGGCAATTGTAGCTAAAAGGGTCCAAAGCTTTTTCTATTTAATGACTTTTCGTTTAGTTCCTTTAGTGGTTTGGTTGAGAAAATTTCAGTCGCAGAAAAAAATTTCATGTAGTTTGTTTAGATGGTTCACGTTTTTGTCACTATGGTCGAAAAATATTGAGGGTTATGCCACATATTACTCATCTGGCGCCATGTCTGCGGCGCTACGCGTACCACGAAATGAGAATTTATAAAAAAAAAAAAGGTTATTTATTTAAGTAGGATGCCATTCTTACTCAATATAACCGTGTTGTTTAGCAATTAGAGAGAGATGACATCAGTCGTCTTTGAGAAATGGCGTCATAGATTCATTATCATATGTACTTGCCGAACAGACTGAGTACATTAGAAAGACATGGACGCGTGTCTTAAACGTGGATCTGTTTATACTGCATTATTGAACCAATTCCATTTCACTGAGTATTCGCCTAAAAACAGGTTTTGAAGTTGTACATTTCGCCATTTTGGTAAATTTTACTTTATCAAATTAATTTCATAACGAAGTGAAAAGGAAAATAGTATTTTTAACTCGTGGATATGCGAAGCATAGAAACGAGTTATTGTAAGGACTCTGGATATGCAAATGTGTCACTCGCTCACTCGCTCACTCAGTGAGGTGTTAGCAGATCGATATCCAAACGGCCGATTTCGTTTTACGAGAAATTTCCGAGG
>WUAP02147357.1:0-11325 GCA_015163945.2 Stichodactyla helianthus | reverse complement strand
CTTTAGACTTACGATCACAATTAGAACCAGTAATTAAGCAAACACCAAAGACAATCATGTGACTAATATTATGGTTAATAATTGATTATCATAAGATCTCAAAGCAGTGGTTAGGATATGCAAGGCATTTTTTCAGGTGGCATTAAGTGTTCTTAGCTGTACAGATTACCTGTGTAGGGATTTGGACTAAAAGTACTAAAGATGAAGATGTAGCTTAACTTTTTATTATTTTCAGAGTTTAAGGGAGGATGATTGAGAAAAAGATGAATAAATTTTCAGAACCCCTCATTTTCTAACCCTTCCCCACCTGATAAAAGATGAAAGGTTACTTGTAAAGAAGAGGGTTCACAATAGGTATGACAGGATGTGGGATCTAACTTATTGTGGCAAGCCGAATTCAGGATGCAAGCTAAAAACAGCAGGGAAAATAACTAGAGTTAAGATGGGATTGGGATTGCATGGGATTGGGATTGCATGGGATTGGGATTGCATGGGATTGGGATTGCATGGGATTGGGATTGCATGGGATTGGGACTGCATGGGATTGGGATTGCATGGGATTGGGACTGCATGGGATTGGGATTGCATGGGATTGGGATTGCATGGGATTGGGATTGCATGGGATTTTGTGACTGCAGGATGGATCCTGACAGAAGTGTTGGTCAAAATACAGGAAGCCTATTTACCATATATAATTGGATATACAGTTTCTTTAAATCCTGTAAGTGGACAGTGGAGATGCTTTCCATTATGATAAAAATTTACTTCTACATGGTCAAATGTACATGCCTGAAAAAATGTGAAAATATTTCTGAATTAATAAGAAATCAATACAATAAGAAAAATTCTTTCCCAAAACCAATCATTCACTTTTAGAACAGATTTTGTATGTGAATTTTTTCATTTAGTGTTTGGGTAGTTGCTTTCCTCCTGGTTCACCCTTAGCATGCATCCATTGTAAAATAGATGCTTGTGGAAAGTTGCTTAAGCATGAAACAAGCATAAGAGTCTCACAAGGTGAAACTGAGGGGGAGTTGAGTGCTTAAGCAACCTCCCAAGTGCATCAATTTCATGATGGATGTACGATATAAGCATGAACCATTTCTTATATAGCCAGAGCCAAAAATAGCATTCATATCTGAAAAAATGTTAATGAAATTCTCAATGCACAGGTGTGCGTGCTTCTTGATTGTGTTGGCATGCAGTCCATCATGAAAAGAATGCAAGCTCACACACACGAATTAACCAATCTCCGTGCACGTTATATCATGGCTATGTTACAATTGGGGGTGGTGCACAGTTATTATTCCCTCTCTAAATCCAAGCTCTGTTTTAATGTATTCAAAGCTTGAGTTACGAATCTCTTAAATTCTAGTCCATACCACTTCACAAATTGGTACAAATTTGTATTTGAAACCTAAGCATATTTAAGAAAAAAGTACTTACTATAATGTCTCCTTCTTCTAGTGTAGCAGTGAGATGATGTCGTATTATGTTATTATGTGCTACTGTTCCATCTGATCTTAACACCCAGCTGTCAGTACTATTACCAAGGGGAAGTTTGTTAAGGTCACACCTCTTGGTTGCTATGCCAATCCCCCATACACCTGTGAGAGTAAAATGTTTATTGTAGGAACAGATTTGCAACATATTGTATATGACTATGAAATAACAGAAATACAGTGAGAGTAAAATGTTTATTGTAGGAAGAGATTTGCAACATATTGTATATGACTATGAAATACCAGTATTCAACCATTATGTCTTAGGGACCATTCATTTTTTTTTATCAGGAGTGGGGGCTGGTGGTTTTGTGGGGGGGGGGCACCTGAAATTGGCTATTACAGCACTTTCATGGTATAAAATTCACAATACCAGATGATCCAGTCTGAATGTTCATTCACTATTTATTTAAATATGCCACCATCAAGATCATAGCATATCTTTAATCTATGCATAGTTAGTAACTACTAACTATGATCTATGTCTGTCTCTGCTGTTTCAAATTTGCACTGAGAGAGACCTGTCTATTTTGAACCCCAAAGTGAAAATTATAATCAAAGACTTCAATGTTGACAACAACAATAACAGCAACTACAACAGCAAAACAAAATTATAAGAGAAAGTTGTATCTTCTAATTTTGAAATCAATATAGACAGCTATCACTCTTTCATTTTCTATGGCAACTCAGCTGTGCACGGAAGAATACAGTATAAGCTAGGGGTAATTTAGTCAAGCTGATGCAAGTTATGACATCCACATCAGTTCCATAAATCCCTTAAAACTCCATTTTATATTTTTTCCATTATTTCCTTAAAATGTAATCGTGACACCTATTACAATCAGTACATCAAATATATTTTAAGATTTTAATTTTCGCACTTTATATCTGATCATTACATCATAAAATCCTTTCACACTAAAAACAAAGCGGTCTTTATTCCCATCAGCTGACATGTAAGCAAGTCGTAGTATTTCAACATACCTCCAGACTGTACTTTAGCTTCAAAATAACATTTATTTTGTAATAATGGAGCATTAGCTAGAGCGGCTCCTGACCCACATATCCTTCTTCCGGATTTCACAATTACAACCTCGTGTCCTGAGGAAAAAACATTTAAAAACAACAAGTTGAGTTTGTCCGATCCGGTTAACTCTTATAAATACTTTATAAACCCACTCGATTTGGATTTATTTTTCGAGAAGTTTCAAGTTCTTTTCTCACCCATTTGTGTCGTATCTAGCTGCACTTGGGTCTCATTGACGTCTCTGTCATTTCTAGGCGTTTGGTAGCGCCTTAAACAGCATAAAACTCCAAGTCCACAAACATCCATTTTCATTTTTTATCCTCCATATTATTTTCCTTCTCAAACAAACACAGAACCCTGGGAACTAGTCAGCCTCGTTTCCATACTAGAGCCCAGGTTCTCTCATTCTTATAATCCAAGATGGCGGCTCAAGTGGCAAAAATCGCACGTGAGTTTATTTTACAATATTTTAGGTCTTTGATCGATTTTTTCTCTACAAATTCGTTCATATCTTAGCAAATCGATCTCATATTCAAATATTTTAAGGCAGGCTTTGTTTTGTTTCGACAGTTAGGAGCCCTGAAGGGGTTTTCATGGTGAACGGAAGCCCTCCATTCATCGAGGCTAGGGAATTCGAAAGGTTAGAAAGACAAGTAGTACAATACGAAATAAAGAGGTTGATTTAGATTTAAATGCAACTAGGTTCTTAGTTAAAGATTCTTGCTGTTACTTGCCATTTAAGACACGTTTTTGTTTGTTTTTATTTAGGGATGCCTCACCGAGATGTAGAGTGATGACGTATAGTCGAGACGGGTCTCTGTTTGCTTGGTGTAATTCAACATGGTATTTGATAGTTATTATTATTATTGTCGTTTTAATTATTACTGATTCTTTTTTTGCCCATTACTTCATTCATCCCATTTCATCTCTCTTTTCATCCATTTGCTCATTTGTCCATATCTTCATCTCATCCTTTTAACCATTTTGTCCATCTTTCTCATTATACATCTTTTCTTCACTCATCCATCCATTCATTTATCTTTTCATTTCTTTACTTTTCTATCCATTCATTCATGCATTGTTACATCTATGTGTTTTCATATATTTATTAAATTATCCTGTCTTCATTTCATTATGAACAAACACACTAATGAATTTATTTTTATTCTGGTGAAGTATAACCATTGTGAATACAACTAATGGACAACTGGTACAGAAAATTCCAAAAGCCAAAACAAATCAACTCAGTTTCTCACCACTGGGAACATATCTGTCATCATGGGAACCATATGCAGGTGATTGATTTTGTTATTGATATAACTGTCAATGGATTTCTTTTGATTCAAACACAATGGTTGACTTGAGCATGAAATTTTATTTCATTTTTCAGTGACAAAGGAAAATCCAGCTGGAATTAAGAATCTTGAAATATGGGAAGTTAAAAGTGGAAATCTAATGACATCATTTTCACAGAAAAAACTTGATACATGGTATACCTGCACTCTTTATTTTTATATATAATAGTAACATATTTTCTTTTAAGGACAGTATCTTTAAGGACATTGTATTCTGGTGATATTTTTCAGGGAACCAAGGTGGACTGACAATGAAAAGGTCTGTGCAAGATCTGTAACCAATGAAGTGCATTGTTTTCATGATGGTAACTTTGGTAAGTTCTTCAGAATCACTGTCTTTTGTTAGTATCCAACAAGAAGTTTGACATGAAACAAAACCAATTTGTTGGTCAATTTTAGTCGATTAAGAGGTTATTTTTATGTATTTTTTATGTTAGGAACCATTGCTACCAAGCTTAGGCTACAAGGGATTGGCAGCTTTGAGATCTCTAGAGGTCCAGCACCCTACACTATAGCAGCCTATGTCCCTGGAGCAAAGGTAAACTAACAAATAACCCCATTGATCTACTAGCCTGTCTATCCATCTCTTCATTTACTCTATCCATCCTACCATTTTTCTATTCATCTACTCTACTCTACTCCACTCCACTCCACTCTACGCATCTGCCCACCCACCCACCCATCCATCCATTTATCCACCAATCAATATATTCATTTGTTCATTCATTCTAATTAGAAAAAAGTGAACTCCTAGGTATCTGTTTTGTTTCTTTTAGGGTGCACCAGCATATGTCCGACTCTATAGACATCCACAGTTTGATAGTCCTGGAGCTGTTCTTGCCAATAAAAGTTTCTTCAAAGCAGACAGTGTGAACATCACATGGAATGACACTGGTACATAACTATTTAGAAAAAGAAAATAACATTTCAAGTAAAATCATTGAAGGGGAAAACTAAGTATTGATCAAGTAAAACTAAATGAAGTATTATTTTTGTTTTATGAAGTCCTAGAAAATAATTGGTGTTTTGTGTATTGTTGCCCAGGTACAGCAGTTCTTGTGTTGGCCATTACTGATGTCGACAAATCTGGAGCATCATATTACGGTGAACAGACATTGCACTACATCAGCACAAATGGAGAAAGTAGTATGGTACAGTTAGGTATGTAATCTTTATTTTGGTATGTAATAATAATTAATAACTAGCATGATGAAGCTTTGTTTTTCTTAATCAAGTTATAATTACTATTATTGTTTTTACAGCTAAGAGAGGTCCAATATATAATGTCAAATGGAGCCCTAATTCTAAGGAGTTCTGTGTTGTATATGGATGTATCCTTGAAATAATTACCTAAAATTCTTTATGAATGAACATTTATTATGAGACTCTTGTCCAGAATGCATGAAACCTGAAGGTGATTTCAATGTGACAAGATTCCAAACTAAATTGGTTATAAAATATTATGTAGAAGTTAGTCTCCAGTTTTAGAAAGTTATTGACATTATCTGTACTGATAAACCAAGTAAAATTTGTTATTTTCCTTAATATTAATCACAGTTATGCCAGCCAAGGCTACACTGTTTGATATCAAGTGCGAACCACTGTTTGACTTTGGTACAGGACCAAGGAATGAAATTCACTACAATCCACATGGCAATAATATCCTTTGATATTTCATGTCAATTAATGAAGGTTATTAGTGGTGGTTATGTGTTATGAAGCTCAGGGGCATAGCCAGGGGGCCCAATTCCTGTTGGTAGTTTTTTTTAGCACACTTGATAGCAAATAGGTTAGTGAAAAAGGCACTGAATCCATCATTTCCACTCTGTGGTTGTATCAAAGAAAGTCATTGTCATGCTGTAGAAACCTAAGCACCCCAAGTAGTCATGTGATAAGTTCACATGACTTACTGATATTCTGAAAACAGGCTGTGGACCACCCAAGGCAAAATCCTGGCTATGCCCCTGAATCTGATATAATGTTGCTTTCTATACAATATGGAATGGCATGGTTAGTACAGTTGTTATGCTGAAACCTCTTTCCCCATCTTGTATATTTTGAATTTCCTTTTTTCCCTTGACATTTTGAACTTATCTGTATCTGTGGATTTGGAAATCTGCAAGGCTGGATGGTAATTTTATGATTTTTTATATAGCTTTATAAGTTAGTTCTTATAGTTCTATTAGTTTTTATTGTAATGTGCATTTGAAAACACAAGTTGATATTTGCACATTATAAATAAATGTCATTATTATTATTATTATCATCAT
The DNA here is from genome assembly GCA_015163945.2 of Stichodactyla helianthus. Classification (NCBI taxonomy): domain Eukaryota; kingdom Metazoa; phylum Cnidaria; class Anthozoa; order Actiniaria; family Stichodactylidae; genus Stichodactyla; species Stichodactyla helianthus. Next base: position 5,171 of record WUAP02147357.1, on the reverse strand, counting down.
CATTATCATTATTATCAATAATAATTGCTGTTACTATTTTTCATTACTCAGGAAATGTGGTCAAGAAAAGATTTGAAAATGATTAGCAAATTCCAGGTAATCATTAGTAACAAAACTGACTGCCTTGTTGGGATGGCGATAGCAGATATTATGGATGCAAGCAAATGAGATACAAATGAGATGATAAACATTGTGTTAACCCTATAGCCTCCCCTTTATAATTCTTAAAACAAAGCAATATCTTATTGTGGGCTCAAATGTATTAAAACAAAATCTATGAAGCTTTTGTTGTTATGAAACAATGTGGGTCAGTCTAACAGAGGTAGGCTCCAAACTAAGGATGCCCAAAGATCGAATTGGAGGGAGGATAACTGGAGAACCCGGAGAAAAACCCTTGAAGCATAGGAGTGAACCAACAAACAACTCTACTTGCATGTGATAGCAGCTCAAGCGATTGAACTCGAGACCACAGCGGTGAGAAGCAGCACATTAGCAGCATGAACCACCCTTGCTTTGCAGCAGCCATTCTTTAACCTTTCACTCGTGGAATTGATTCTAAAGGTTTGTCTCCACAGGCCATGGATACAACGTGCTTTGAGTGGAGTCCTGATGGAGAGCACATTCTAACATCTACAACTGCTCCTCGACTCAGAGAGGGAAATGGGTAAGCACTTGGTGAGGATTTTTCCTGGGGGGTGAGGGGTGATATTTGGATTTGCACCTTGGGAGTATGCACCCACACAGTAAGGGTTTTTCCAAAATATTAACTTGTTAAAATTTATTTTAAGTTTCAAGGTGTGGCACTACTCTGGAAGTCTTCTATACCAAAGGGAGATCCGTGAACTATACCAGGTAACTGAATGGCTTCATTTCTCTTTCATTTTTTCATATTTCTTCAATTCATTTTGTTTTTTGTTTCTTATTCTTAGGCATTGTGGCAGCCATTTCCTGCTGGCGTGTTTCCTGAAAAACCTGTTTCTTCTAAAGCTGTTCCTTCCACAGGTAGCATTCAAGAACAGAAACGTGAGTTGGACTTAAGCATATAAAAGTTTTTTTTTTTTTTGTTTTTTGCTTTTGTGCTTTTTGTGTTTGTGGAACCTCGACTACTCCAGATGCGGGAGGTTTTATGGTGTTTAGTTAAGGCTTCCGTCCATCATATTTACAAACAGTGGAATTCGTATGGGGCAAACGATACGACAAATTCATAGCTGTACTGCAGCTGTACCGTACTTTACCTAGCATGCGTAGCGGCCCTCCAGGGAGGGTGGGTGGGTGGGGCTATACTTTACTGTAACCGTAACTACGCGAAGTGATTGGGAGATTTACCGAAACAATGGGAAGCCATTTCAGTGTTACTGCATACTGTACCGTGTACGTGATGAAAGTCAGTACCGTACGTTTCTCACTTAAAGGCAACCGCTCGAGTAATTTTCTAAACCTTACTAACACACAACCAATCACAGCCTGCAGTTAGGGTAAAGTAAGGTATAGCTGTCTACGTCACAGGAACTTAAAGACAAAAATTAAACTTACATCCTTAATTAAACTTACAAACTTAAAGACAATTCTAAAAGGGACAAAAAATCCGAATGTAGGAAAAAACATTGATAGAAATTCAAATTTTGTCTTTTGTTTTGTTTATTTTCAGCTAAATCATCTTATGTCCCTCCCCATTTGAGAGGAACTGGCAAAAAACCAATGAAATTGGTAAGTGAGATTATAAGAATTCATTAAGGAGAGTTCATCAAATTCTTCCTAGCCCTAAAACGCCCTTACTTTAGGACTTTAACGACTTGCTTGTGATAAAGTGCCATTCATCTTAATTTATAGTTCCACTGGTCTATCGTTACTGTTACTACGTCTGACAAGCCAAAATATTTTATCGGGTTACGGCACCAAAACAAATGTTGATCGCTAAAAAGATATATGGCTTGGTTGGATGTTGTACATTCTTAGAATTCATTTGAAGAATAGGCTAAAAATCTCCCTGAAATTGAAAGGTTTATGACATTCTTTGTCAGACCTGCCAAATTCTTTTGGGAAAACTGTGACGCCTTGATTGGTGGAGCTATTGTTTGAGTGGATCTAGGAGTATTACCGCATTTCATCCGACTCCACAGCACGAAAATGAACCACCTCAAAATCAGAAGAACCAGGAACCGGTCTCAAAATCAGCTGCAAAGAACAAGAAAAAGCGAGAGGCAAAAGCGAGAGCAAAAGAAGCCGAACGAGAATCAGCAAATCAGGTAATATGCCCTACAAAATGCGAGAAATGTGATGGCAGTGGAGGCCATGTTGCGTTCAAGATTGGCGCATTTAGAGCGGATTTCTTTTGAGTGGGAAACGATATATAAATTCGTAGCCGTGCCGTACTTTACCGTTGCCGTAACTACAAGTTGGATTGAATGATTCACATGCAAACAATTGAAAGCCTTTTCAGTATTACTGTCTACCGTACTTTGTACGTGCTGTAAGTCAGTATCGTACGTTTCCCACTCATACGAAAACCATTCTTATGGGAAGCCATTTAAATGTTACTGCATACCGTACCGTGTACGTGCTGTAAATCAGTACCGTACGTTTCCCACTCATTAGAAAACCGGTCTAGTATTCTCGGGATTCTATTTTAATTCTGACGCATTAAAAACCAGTCAGACCAAACCTTTGTGACTAACCATACTCAGTTTAAAAGACATTTTCGTCCACTTTTTGAGCCGACGGGCCGTCAGGTTTCGAAGTTGACTGCGCAGTCTCGAGGCATATTTATTTTCCCTTTTCTTCTCATCCACTTTTGTTTCCCATTATTCTATTTCATTTCTCGGGTCTAGGTTTCTGCTAAACCAGAACCAGCACCAGAACCAAGTGTACTCTCAAAACCCGGATCTGCAGCTGACGACAAGAAACTGAAAAATTTAAAAAAGGTACCAAAGAAAATCCAGAGTTTATCAATGGAAAAATAAGAGTGAATGTAGTTTGTCGGTCAACAGAAAAAAATAGTTATCCAAGGCAAATTCGATGGCAAAAATACTGCCAGTCGAATTCTATTCAATTACGTTAAGGTACGGTGATAAGAGCAACAGAATTGTGCAACTTGTCATGCGACATTGTTGCATTCAAATTGCAGAGAATATATTGCTCGTATTACCACTACGCAACAAATTTTCTTCGTTGCACGACCTAAAAGCCGTCTCTGCGCTTCGCAACAAAAAAAGTTTGTTGCGCACGGAGTGGTAATACGATCAACATCGCTCTGCAGCTTGCAACGCAACATTGGCGCATGAATGGCTGTAAGATCTTGTTGTTCTTCCTCGTGGTGCAGAATTCACAGCGCCTTTTCCCCAGTCAAAATCGCCAAGACAACTCAGTTCTGTTCAGGAAATAGCTGTAGTTAAAGCGTTTCTGCCATTTTTGATTCTTTTCAGAAACTTAGGCAAATCGAGGAACTCAAAGAAAGTCAAAAAGCAGGGCAGAAGCTGGAAGTCAACCAGGTAAACTGATGAGTTTGTGAATAAAACAAATGCGTGCGTCGACGACGACTGGTAATGTTATCTCTCGATTACTTGTATCCGTATAGGAGCAAGTGTGGTGTAGTTGGTTAGTCCGCTGCCTGCAAAGTGAGAGGTCCATGGTTCGATCCTCAGTGACCCCACACACTTGTTTCAACTTCTCTCTAATCCGTGTAGCTTTAGCTTTAAATACCCTTAAAACGGAGCACTGATGGAGAGAGGGGGGTAAAGTGCGCACCGTTGGCTTCCATTGATACCAGCCTTGTAGCTGAAGGAACTACCGACGGTTAAATAAAGTTACTTTACTTTACCTTTGTGGAAACCCTTAACATATGGAAAAATGAATGACAGTTAAGATTGGGAAGTTTCTTAGTAGTGCAATACCATATTATCGATTATTAAAATTTTTTTTTTAATTTTTAAAATATTTTTTATATTTTACATTTTTTCAGCTTGAAAAGATAAAGACCGAAGCATCACTGATAAAAGAGATTCAGGCATTAGTGCTTGGCAGATGACACGAATTGCAAGAATATCAGGATATTATTATGCAAAGTTATATTTTATCTATTAATTAATTGCACTATTTTCATGTCTGTTGACGTCACTCGAAATATTTTTGACAATATTCTAGTATTGGGCTTCCTATGGTTGTTTAAGGAGTCCCAGTGCTAAAGTTGTGCAATTTAATGTCACAAGAAAGCTTCATTTGAAACTTTCAGACCTCAATAGACCGTTCCCCTGATTACGTCAGAGATGAGTGCGCTCTTTACATTCTGGCAGTTGTGGTCACGCCTTCACCTCTCACTGTAACCCGACATATATAATCCCAGAATGCAAAGCGCGCACTCGCATGGGTGACGAAACCATGTATTCCAAGAATAGGATAAAAAGAACATTTTAGTCATTAAAAAAAACATCATTTTCTGGGCTGATCTAAGTCAGGGCACGCCTAACTCACAGATCGAATTGGAATATAGCGTGTTGGGTTTTGCAGAGGGAAGAAAACCGGAGAAAAACCCTCGAATAAGGGAAGGGACCCAACAAGAGCAATCTTCTCTTGGACTGAGAATAAACAAAAAACGTCAGCGGTTCACTTAATGTGATTATCTGTGACCCTGACACTATATCAAATCCGGCATGTATTCTGAGCGGTCATCCTTTGAGCTTTATGTAGTTTTGCGCCTCTCTCGACAAAATATTAACCTGCTGGGAAAAACGGTCAATTTATTTAAGGAACCTCGCCTGAAAACACAGCGTTACATTTAGCTAGTTAGAGCAAGTTTAACAAATTTATATAGAAATTCATCAACAATGCTCAAGTTTTTTTTTCTTATTGCATGAAGAACTTCCTGTGTTGAAGCATCGACCAATTTTGGTGATCTTACATTTTCACGTCACTAGCTGTGGCTTATGCGCATACTTTGGTTTTGTCTTCAAAACGTATCCCACATGGATCAGCGTTTTAAAATGTTTCGTATAGCCTTCCTATACATGCGCACATCATGGGGTTTATCCCTGATCATAGCAAGGGGTTAATCATACATGGTCTAGGGGCCGATTAATCTCTCCCTTCAGGCCTTAAGTCCTTCTGGCCGAGCTCCCTGATCATATAGACCTGGGATAGCGGAGTTGGGGCCGAAATCTCCAGCTGAACCGTAAAGC
>WUAP02147346.1:0-11328 GCA_015163945.2 Stichodactyla helianthus | reverse complement strand
ACACAACCACCACCACCACCACCACCACCACCACCACCACCACATGGCACACAACCACTACCACCACCACCACCACATGGCACACACAACCACCACTACCACCACATGGCACACACAACCACTACCACCACCACCACATGGCACACACAACCACTACCACTACCACCACATGGCACACACAACCACTACCACCACCACCACACTTTTTCCATACCCCACGCAAACCCCAGACTCCCTTAGGTATAAGTAATGAACCGTCTCTTGTAAATAATACCAATAAGGATGACTTTATCAGAGACGATGAAGACTTGTCCACAAGTTCACATGAAGACACAGAAATAGCTGTATAGCTATGGTTTTTTCTGATAAAACGAACGCTCTCATTTGCTGAAAGATGATCACGTGGTGCCAACTAGTAACTAGTGCTTTTTGTTCTTTAGGCTTGACATCATAAAAGGCACCCCTGATTAACCAACAGAGTGCAGTATATCAATTTAAATGTGACTTGTGCGAAGCAAGTTATGTCGGCTTTATTCGTTGACACCTTTTTCAATCTATTGAGGAGCATAAAAGATCCACCATAGGCCATCATTATATCAACACACACGACCAACATCCAACCGGCATTAAACGTTGTTTAAAGATCTTGAAAAAATGTACAACGAAATATTGGATTGCCTGATACATGAAATGTTATTTATCAGGGACCTGAAACCGAACTTGAACAGCCAATCGGATTCAGTTAAAGCAAAACTATGTGTGATTGACACTTCTCTAAATCATTATGCACATAATTATCTTAAACGTTTAGAAAGTCACTTGTAATTTTTTTCAATTTTGTACTTGATAATGACATCGGAGGATGTCGAAACGTTGTACCATCTTATCACTTGTATTTCTAATAAAATTTAAAATAAATTAATTTTAGATTGTAAAATCAGTAATTTTATGATAATTCTATGATAGAAGTTCTAAGTTATTTTAATGAAGAAGATCCTTATTTACCAACATTAGAAATATGCATGCTAGGGAGGGAGAAAGGGAGGGAGGGAGGGAGGTGCCAACATAGTATGCACTTATTTCAGTTTGTCAAATATTAAATCATTTCTGGAAACAGTGAGCTCAAAAACCTTTCGTATGGTATGCGCGTCGCCAAGAGACAGAACTTTAAACGTATCCCACATGGGCGATCAAAGAAATTTACTGGAGAAATACGATTCTTAAGTGCTATCGAGAAACAAAGAAACAATACCCTAGGGGATGACACGTGATCTGAAATGAGAAAACAAATACGTCCAAGTGGCCATAGATTTGGTCCATTAGAAATCAGACATAACTGAAAAACAATTCCTTGGATGTCTCTTGGAGGTACTCGAGTCGAAGTTTGCTGTTATTAGCGATATATTATTAGTCACTATCTGACTCAACCAGCTACACAGGAATATAGACCCCTTGCAGCACGTCAGAATGCAGCTCAATCTGGGTGACAAAACAATGGATTCTAGCTCTCAAGAGAGCAAAAGTTGTTTTGTGTCCCAGATTGAGCTGTTCTGACGACATGTGCAAGGGGTCTATATCAAATTAATACACAAGAGGCTTAATTCTGTTCATAATCACTTTACTTCTTCTTGCTGTCTAGCACATTCTTCCGTGACAAATCCTAATAAGATTTTTCATTTTATATTTCATGCCATTTCTCCTGTGTCAAACATTTTAAGCTGAAACTTCACCTTCTAATATCAAGATGCTCTTTTCATTTCTGGACTTCATTTTGACACTAGTGCTTGATTTAAGGGGGTGGTCTGGTAACGTGATCTGTTAATGCAAAAGGCCTATTATCCAGTCACAAATTTGAAATTTTACTTAAATGGATGTAGTGCTTGCGCTATCGAGACGACTTCATCCGAGTTGTGTGATCAAGTCGTTCGTGGTCTCACGAAGAGGTATGTTTCGAGGTTTCCACAATCATTAGTTAGTCCGTATTTTTTTGCTGGGAAACAGGTGATCTCGCAAGCGCACTTCCGGCTAGTTTTAGCCAATAAGAATAATTTTTGTCGCATCGTGAAAAATTCCATTATTAATTTAAAAATGGCGTCTTTCGAGATGGAATTTTACAAAAGAAAGTAGAAGTTTTATCATAACCTGAGATTTATTTTTAGTGTTTTCGAGGTTTATTTGTCGTTCGAATGGAATCGTTAAGATATTGTGCCGGTATTGATCCTGGTATTAGGAACTGTTGGCTTTGACAAATATTCCTTTGCGCGCTTCGTAGCGAGATCACCTGGAAGACAATCTGACCTCGTTGGTTCACGGTTTTTTTGCCCTTTTGCCAAACGACAATATCGTTATGTAATGAACGAACGAATGAACGAGGGAAAGAACGAACGAATAAAAGAAAGAAAAAAGAATGAATGAATGAATGAATGAATGAATGGATGGATGAATGAATGAATGAATGGATGGATGAATGAATGAATGAATGAATGAATGAATGGATGGATGGATGGATGGATGGATGGATGGCCACAAATCCAGCTCAAGGAAGGTTTTCAATTGTTATTGTATGAAGATCAACCCGGAGCGATATTAAGTAAGACCAGGCGTTTAAATTAACTAGAAAATGTATCCGTTTTCAGGAAACTGTTGACCTCTTAAACCGCCTTAAGCTCTAAACTTTCTGGAAGCACTTGCGGCGATCCAACTCGTATTTGTTATTTATTTATTATTATTATATCTTTCCTTTATGACCAAAAAATTGTAAACATCACTAACTGGAAAATAAAGCATTAGATCATTAGTAGAATATACCTTTAGTGACTAAAAAAGGCAGGAATTTATTACTGAATAACTATCCGGATTATGTTAGTAACTTGGCGCAATTATCAAAAATAAGAAATTTTCATTTTTCCGTCTATCTAGTTTCTATTTGAGGAACGCCCCCTTCTTTCTAGATTGTCTTCTCATTTCTCTTCATTTTTCTCTTTCTTTACCCCTCTTCCCTTTCCTCTCCTCTCCTTTTCTTATTCTCTTTTTTGGCTCCTTTCTCATCATCTTTTCTCTCATGCTTTTCTCTTCTGTCTTCTGTCTTCTGTCTTCTGTCTTCTGTCTTCTGTCTTCTGTCTCTCTCTCCCTTTTTTGAGGAACTGTCTTCGATCACAAAAACATTTTTATTGATAAAGACTGACCACCTATCAACATTCGACAAAACCAAAGCTATTAGACTACTGAAGATTAAGAACTTAAAATACCGGATTTACTAGGTACATTTCCTTGTCCTTTCCTCGGTACTTGTTAATATATGACAAAACTACTTGAGACATCTTCAACACGTGAAGCCAAATCAATGATCTATATAGCTATAGGCTGTTATCAGTTTGTGTTGGGACTACTAACTCCAGTAATTTAGTGATCTTACAAGAAGCGTCGAAAATGAAACTCCATCAGGAATTCAATTTCGACTCTTGCCCTAGTTTTTCAAGCGTAAACTCAACTAAATCAGTTGATTCTAAAACCGTTGACTTTACTAAAGTTACAACGAGAGAGTGAGCGTTAAAAGTGTTTTTTTGATTGTTTTCTTCAAGGGTTTATCCAGGAGGATTACTCACTGAACTCACAACAAACACTAATTATATATTTCAGTGAAGTAAAAATGATGTTCCAACATAAAGATCAAAATTAGAAAAGATGTTCACCCATTAAAGGATTTCAACCGGCTCCAGGCAAACACGTACTGTTTGGTCATATGCCACTTTATTGAAAACTGAAGTAAAACGTCTCGCTAATCGATCGATATGTCACTGCCTTAGTGTCATTTTGAGGCCATTATAAAAGCATTTTTTTACGCTCACTTTAGGCGATTGTAAGGAGTCAGCCGTTAGCTCAAATGAAAGTCAAGAATTAAAGTCAAGAGAATCAAAATTGGGTTCAAAAAATTGCACATGACACGGGAAGTGTTGGATGAAATCATGTTTAAAATCATGACGCGTTGGCAACCTTTGAATTTTGAAAATGGGAATTATTTGGGGAAGGGTTTTTTTTTTCTTTTTTTCTTTTTTTTCTTTTTTCTTTTTTCTTATTATTTAATAGTTCTTGGACTAAAAAAGCACCATTTTAATCATTCTTGTACTGATGAAAACGAAAAAATCCAATTGCTTATGAAAGGAATGTCGAATGACCCTAAATCCATATTTTCAGAATAGTTCTCTGCTCGATCCAGCGAAAATTGAGGTTCACGGCGAAGTTACTGGCCGTACCACTGAATCAATCGTGCAAAATAAATACAAGAAAAGAGTATAATAAAAAAGCTATTGATAATAGTTTCATTCTAAGTTAAATGTTCTATTGATGTTTTCAAGCTTGTGCCCGAAAATATAAAAAAGATATATGCTCTGCTTTGCGACAAAGCTTCCCGGAAGAATATGTTTATATGCCATAGAAAACAAAAAAACTATCAAAAACTATCAAAAAGAAACAAATTGTACTTGTGTTATCTCTAAGTGAATATTTCAGATTCTCAGGCTGCAACTTTGTACGGAAATCTCCCTAGTCGCGAACAGTTGTCTTCTTCTCGTAGTTGCTGGGTACACCACAGAGTCATAGCTAATAATTACTTCAACTAAGATTTCGTTCTGTCCGCTGTTATTCTAGCCTACTCATTTGATCAGTTTTGACTACTTCAAGTGCATGCGGACGGTATACTTTTTGAATCGATAACATCTGATGTTGAACCTAGCGCCAAGTACCTCGAGAGAGCAAAACATACTAGACTATAGTGGTGTATTCAATTATGCTAAGTCTTAGTAAGATTTTCTCATATATTTAGGCCAGGGCTACTTACTCTAGTATTTGGCGCAATTGATCGATGTATAAATTATAAACCGATTCAGACAATAAGGTCCTCCGTTATTGAGTTCAATGTGTGGTGCGGCGCGCGATTGAGTAATTTTCATTTCACGGCAATTACTTCGATGATCAGTAATGGGATTTTATTAGTGTGTGTGTGTGTTTTTTTTTTTTTTTTTTTTTTTTTCCCCTGGTACCAAAAAGCTTAAATAGTAATAGCAATGGCTTTCATAGATTCGTGAATGTTTTATGAAGTTAGAAAGCAGGAGCCGCGCTGCACACCGACGCCAGATTATCAATCCAGTTCAATGCGACTGTAGCATTTCTTGCGCATAACACTTGTTAGTGTCTTAAATGAACAAATGTACATGATTCGTATTAGTGTGTTCTTTGGTTTCTAGTTACAAGAAAAACAGTGAAAATAGGAAGCACGAATGAATCTTCCTGTTTTTCCTTGTCTTTTGGTTCTAAAGAGTCAATATATATCCGACTATCCGAACCGAATGGCCCGCCCACCCGCGCCGTCAGGGGCCTTAGTCAGAACATTCCTACCAAACAAACAAACCATCTCTCAAAGATAGTTTTTCGCTACAGACCGGTAATTCTTTTGCAGGAAACGATATTTCGTTTTCCGACCGAAAACGTGTAGAAAGTCGTAATCCGCCCTCGGAAAGGTGCAGTAATATGAAAAAATTAAACAAAGAAATATCTCGAAAAAAAACATCCCATATCTATAGGGTCTTCCGTACTGATATGAAATCTTTTCTTTTTTCGACGTTGATTGAAATGATGTGAATTGGATGTTGAGCGGAATTCGTGTAATTAATATTCGCTTAGCTTGTATCGCAGTGGATTTTATTATTCAGCATCAGCTCAACCAATTTCGTGATGATACTCCCGTCCTATCATCGTTTCCCTGAACAGCGACTTCAAATTTTCGAACATTTTTGCATTTGTTCTGCTTGATTATTCTACGATTACTCCAACTTTACATTCTAATTTTAGCGGAACTGCCAAGGCTGTTTGGTCTTTGTTAACGAAGCTGTCGAACAAAAAAGCCAGCTTTTTGAGGTCTAACAAAAGCAAGGGATGTTTACTTTTCGATTTAAAAAGAAACACTCAATAAAGGTCATTGAGGTAGAAAATTACTTTTTTCTTTGCTGTTTAGAAAGCAGCGGAGATTGGTAATTGAATATGATTGTTAATTTCACGACATGGCGTTTCAAAATACTGAAGTAAAGCAGTTTTTTTCTTGAAGTTTATAACCTTAAATATTCACACACACACAAACCCGGCCCGTCTCGCTAGCGCCAGGCGATTTCTTGCTTTGATTCAGTCAAGTGACTAAAGATCGAAGTTTTCCATGAACGTTAACATCGATTCCCCATTTGTGTCTAAGGAAATGGACTTTCCTCAAATTCTCTTACTAATTTGTTTTGGTAAAAAATATAGCATAATAAAGAAAATGAAGGAAAATATCAGGATATCGCAAAATGTTGTTTGTGACTTTTAAATGAGAGAAAACTTCGAGGCATTAGAGGGCTTCAGGCGGAGTTAGTTATCCACCTGTTCCAATAGATCCCCGAAAACCTTTCCAAACGATAAGCCAACTGATAGACTAGTCTGATATCCGAAAATATTTCCAGTTAATTTTGGAGAATTCTTTTTATTTTTACTGATATATTCAAAAGGATAGGATATCGCTGTCATTTTGACAACCTGAGAAAATTTCGTATAATAGGTAGTGATTGGTCGCATCTAGTTGTTAATAGCGCCGTCTGCACTGATCGCGGCCGATATAATAAATCTTTCAACGTAAGTCCGTTGTTCAATTGTCATCGTGTGCACGTGTGTTATCAAGTTTAATGCTCACAATCGAGTCGACCGCATATCAAAATTGAAGGTGATTAGAACGTGTTGATAAGTTAATAACGGCTCGAGTCGATCTTTTATTAGAATCAAGCCTTTTCATCGCGAAAACGTTAATAAACATTAATTAGTGAGCACAGCTAGCGAGGCCAGGGGTGGGTGACGTTCAGTCAAGTGACTTCTTTCTTTTACTTCAAGTACCGGGAAATAGGGCCATACTGGTTGACATTTGAGAAACTCTTATATCCCACCTAATAGAAGGGGTTTTCAATAACAACCCAAATGTTTCACAGCAAGTGTAACTGTAGCCACAGAGGCCATACGATAGTTGATTTTTTCAGGCGGAAATGATGTAAAACTATAGAAGGTAATACCCGAAAGGACAGGTGTTAACTTTGCATATATTCATTGAGTTGGTCCAAAATGATCACTCCACATCGTGATCTCGAAAAGCGTAGATTAACAGAACCAATAGGTACCCAACTGAGTACGAAGTGCAGTCTATAGATCCTGACTGATCCTGATTCCTGACTGATCCTGAAAAAGCGTTCGCCACCCATTTTTATCAGTAAGTATATTAATAACCTTCTAGCTAGTTATAACTTTTAATTTAAAAAATACCATGATTTGTTGGACTCAGGATCGGGAAGATTGGGCGAATCTCACTTTTAGTTGCTTTGAGTTTGAGACAGTTCTGAGTCAGGTTCGCGTAATTTCATTTCGTTAGTGTTCGCAGAGGAATCTTCTGGTCAGTTTTTGTTATATCCGAGATAACGATTTTAGTGTAGCCACTTTAACATGATGTCCGTATCGTCCGTCAAAGCTGCCGGCTGTGTCAGCCACTATCAACTTCAGAAACCAAATATTCCAGCTATTCTCAGTCCTTTAAGACTTTAGAGCTTAAAAGCTAAACCTCGTGGGCCTCTTCAAGTTTCTTTATTCCCAAATCGCCGGACTTCGAATCAAATTTTTGAACTGTCAGCTTTAGAACTACGCGTCTCAAAACTCAAGACTCCACTTCCAATGAAAAGACATGATTGCCTTGGAGGCAAAGTAGACGGATTTACTCCTCGAGGGAGCACTTAACGCTATAGAAAAGCTTTTTTGCTTATTTTCAATTAAACATGACTTAATGATAAGTAAACTGCTCTTATAGCTCGATCCCTTGTCGTCAGTTTTTTAGAGCAGTCTTTATTGCCTTGTCATTTCTAATCTGTCAACAAGCTTGTTAAGAACTTTCGGTATTTCTTTTTGCTTAATTTGTCAAGGAAAGATTGCAGACTGGATTTCTCTTCTCATTTCTTAAAACATTCTTCTTCTGTTATTCTTAGTTTTCGTCATTTCCATTCTACCACAATCTTCTATGATTATGCATTCATTTTTGACCAGGAAACCAAAAAAGGACGCTTCCAGGTGGTGGCATAACAACTCAAAATAGATTTAAAAAAGAGAGAAAGACTAATTGAACGGTTACAGGAGGGGGCTAAATGTTTTTATTTTACTCCGATTTTCTGCCAATTTCTGTGTGTTTTCCGCAAAAATATCTGTATTTCTGATGAGTTTATCGCGTTGTTTGACCTAAATAGATCTGCTTTAGTTTCACCCTCGTTCCTCTAACAGGAAATTAGTTTGTAAAAGCGGTCTTTGATTGATCTAAGAAATTAAGCAAGATTGAGATAATGCCATGTGTCTAGCTCAAAGATATGAAACATATCGACGTACGGCGCTGAAAAATTCATCGAATATATATGTATAACGTTTTAGTATTAATTTTTAACTATGCGGACCGAAAGGTTAATTAAGGAAAATTACTCGTTGAAGAAACTTTCATTAATCTCTTAGTCTATGGATGCTTTGGTGTCGTCCATTTAATTTGGTGAATAGCCGGAAATCGACGGGCCAAAAGACGGATGCAAGGTGACTTTCATTGAAGTAACCTCTTGACCAGTTTCAGAAAGAAAAAGATGTATTTTTTGTTTTTATTACTCTACTACTGCTGCTGCTGCTGCTGCTGCTGCTGCTGTTCCTACTACTACTGCTATTATTACTACCACTACTACTACCACCACCACCACCACTACCACCACCACCTACTCTGCTATAGTTGTTTGCAGAGTAGCTGGCAAAATCTTTGAAGACTAAAACAATACATTCTTGAAGAGCTCACAACTTTGCTTGTTTTAGGAAATTGTTAAGCATTATTCATGTTTCATGTTAATACTACATTATCATATTTATTCGTGGAAATTAGAGTTATTGTTTTGAACGAGTCGCGTGGGTTCTGAAGTGGCTTCGAAAACATCTCCTATAATATTAATTTCAAGCTTCAGATAATACGAAGCTAACAAAAGCCCTCAAATCAGTGTACGACTTTGACTGATAAAAATGTTTTTTCTTAAGTCGGAATCAGTTTTCACTGTGACTAAACTCACCAACATAATTCCACCTAGCTACTTTGCACTTTCATATTTCGTGTTAAATCAATACTAATTCATTGGCAAGGAACCTCATTGTTTTAACAGCGTATGTGACTGAGTAAAAAAAAAAAAAAAAATGCTGCTAAGGCTTTTGATACCATGGCAACGTGCGTAAGTTTGTGACGTCATCAGTGTGAATTGCAAATTCGAAGACTTTAAAATTAAATTTCCCTAGTGTATCCTGTCTTTATTTCTTATTTTAACCATGTTTTTCTTTTTTATTTGTTTGTTTCATTCGTTAACCTTTAACGTTTATTTAATCTTTTGATTTATGTTTCGTGTGTTTGTTTTAATTTGCTCATGAATGCCTTTTCGGGGTTATTTTGTTGCTGCCCGCGCGTTCCTGAGATCTTGACAGGGTTTTTTTTTTTGTTGTTGTTGTATCTCTCGCAGCCTAAACTTTGTGCCAATTTAGCGATCAAAATAGAGGTATTCATATCCCAGCCGGAATGCGACTGATTCAAAACAACCAGAAAGGCCATTCGTTCATTGCTTTTGCTTCGTTATGTCTGAAATAACTCGGCCAATTTAACAACATGGCGGATAGTCTAAACTAGTCTATTGACCGGATTTCATTATTGGATAGCCAGAAGTAAATAATCATTTCAGTTGAAGACCGAGGTCTTTTATAGTTTTATCAAGAATTCCGGTTTGGGTTGAGAGTAATCCTTAAGGACCGGTCATTATTTATAGCCATCTTATCCCCCCCTGAGGCACTATGGGACTTAAGTGACTCCCCCTCATTTTCGAATTTGCTGACAAATGTATGTCATCCCCCCTTACTGTCTGTCGTTTTTTGCTCATTCCCCCTCACGATCGTTGCAAAATCTTGCGAACTCCCTCCCCCGGCTCATAAATAATGACCGGTCCCCTACATCAGTAGAAAATGCGCTCTTCTTGTTGCGGTTTAGCTTCAGTCGGATGGGCATAAAAACATAAAATATTCATTTCTTGGCGGCATTTTTGAGTATAGAGAACTCGCAGACATATTAAAAGTAACTTTGACGAATAAATTTGTTGTCCTTGGTTGTATTAAAATGTAATGCTGTTAGTGATCTGCACTAGATTACCGTACAGCCTTTGATGTCCGTTCATACGCTCCGAGACAGACTGGTGTGTTTTAAAATAAAAACAAAACTTTTAGTATCGATAGCTTAAATGCATTTGATTATGGTATTGATGCTATTAGTGCGTGCTGCATATTTAAAGTGCTCCTAACGTCTAAGACCATATTTTGAAAATCCATTCTCTATAACGTTTCTAAGAATACTATTTTTATTGGTCATTCACCCACATATTTCCGAAACATAAAGGATTAAAGATCTAGAAATAAAAATTAATTTAATTATCACAAACTTTATGGATTTTCAAAATATGGTCGTAGGCATTAGGAGCTTTAATACGATACGTCCTGTATAAGAGTGATAGTTGTATACATAATATACCCAGTGAAAAAGGTCAATCTAACGACTCAGTTTCGGAAGCTGGATTTAAGGTAAACTGATAGTCCAGAACTAGACCCACTTTTCTCAATAACTATTATGTGCAAAGGCGTAAAAATGAAAGTCGAAAAAGTGCACGTATTATAATTATTGATATATTTCTAAAGAAATTTTTTTAAACCTCTTACGCGGCTTGACCTGGAAATTTTCCAACTGTGTTTTCAACCATCAACTATGAACTATACAAATATCTTAGTTATGTTCGGCGTATAGAAGCTGTTGTCTCCAAAAAGGGACTTACAAAGGTCGGCTCAATCTCTTGAGTTTCTTAGCTATACATATTTGGTCTCAATCAGAAGTTGCAATTTGAGTCTTCTATTTTTGATTTACCTGAGCCCTCTTGAAAGAAATGATTAAACGTGATCGTGATATCGCTTTTCTTAGAGTAGTGGTGAGAACGAAGAGGATAAACAATCGAGCATTCATCTCCGGATTAAATTCTATTGGAATATAGTTTCACATTCAAGCATAGTTAATAGAGGGAGACATGGTTAGGAAGCCTATTGTTATATATCTTTGTTTACTTTTGATGTTGGGCTGGTCATGACCGTGCACAATTTGTGTAGTACCATCATCAGAAACGGCTAAACGACTGAATTCAAACATTCTCTATTGGATTATTCTTTGAAATATACTAA
>WUAP02147345.1:0-26612 GCA_015163945.2 Stichodactyla helianthus | reverse complement strand
CTTTTCTTCCAATGTTTGTCCCCTGGAAGACCTCATGGCTAATTTGCATTACAATATGAAAGCCATCATGGCGGCTATCGTGAATATGGTCTATTGTGGAACTTTTCCATATTGCTGCACAGTACCCAGAGCTCTGCAGAGCACGTAAGGCAGGGCTCCCAGATGCAATGTTGCAATTTCTGCAAATGTCAATCGATGTGTCAAGATCAAACGTATGGGAGGTCACGCGACTACACTACGCATGCTCTCATTTGATTGCCGCTGTTCAACAGGAATCGGAGGGTCGTGGTTTCGAATCCCGCCTGGAGCTCAGAAATTTTTTTCTGGGCTCCTTGTGGTTGATTTCTACATATATACTCTTTCCAAGATTTATTATTCAACAGGAATCGAAGGCTAAAAAGTACAGCGAAACTATAAATTTTCACGTTCAATTTCAGAACATTTACGAGAAGCGATATTTTGCTTCCTATGATCGCCACCATTCATAATTATAGATCGCCTTCAAAACTGGTCACAAAAAAATCATCATATAATTCTTATCCCGATTTTTGTCTGAGAGGAAAATTACCCACTAACTTATCACTAAGAACATCTTTACACCGAGTATTACAAGTAATAAAATGTATTGCACTTAACTTTTTTCCTCAATTTTCAATTTTTTAGTTTCTTTTTATTTTGTACAACGATTAAAATATTAAACTTACTCAGTACTAGTTCATCTACTCTACGTATTGTTGTTGTTTATCGACCTTCAATCTCACCTAAAAATGGCCTTAAAACTGCCCTACTCTTCGATGAATTCTCATCATTGCTGGAACGTTTAGTATCTTCGCCTGGTAAAGTTCGTGACTTTAATTTTCATATTAACAAACTCTCAACAGCACTGCTCGCCAGTTTTTGGATTTATTAAACTGCTTTAATCTACCTGTCCTGAACCCCGAGACACCTACTCACAGGGAAAATAGCATTTTAGATCTTATCATCACAAGAATAGACGAAATGACTGCCTTAAATCCGTTAGTCGAAAACCCAGCCATTTCTGATCACTTTGCTGTCCGTTGTAATCTGGCTATTAGCAAACCAAGCAATCCGAAAATAGTCTCTAGAACCCGAAAACTGCGTAATATCAACGTGGATAACCTTCTACAAGATATCACCCGCTCCACTTTGTTCAAATTACCTTCATCAGATCTTACTGAACTTTGTAATCAGTTTGATAATACCTTATCTTCGATCTTGGATAAACATGCACCTCTGCGTAATAAGTCTATCACTCTTCGGCCTAATGCTCCATGGTATAATAACGACATCAGAGAACAGAAAAGAATTTGCCGTAAACTTGAAAGACGTTGGCGTCGCTCTCATGCTAAAGCTGATCATCAAGCCTACATTAATCAGTTCATCGTCGTGAAAAACACTATCTACAATTCAAAAATGAATTATTCTAATCTTATTGTCGAAGCTGGTAATGATAATAAAATCCTATTTCGTACTGTCGACCGCCTTTTGCATAAAAAGCCTGAGAAACTTCTCCCATCATGCTCTTCGGCGACTGAATTAGCAAACATTTTTGCAGAGTTTTTCGATAACAAGATCATAAACATTAGATGTCAAATCAAAGTACATGAAACCCCAGAACTCTTCCGTGCCTTCGACACACCTTCGTTGAATTGTCAATTAATTAAATGCCTTTTCTCCAACATCTACTGATGAACTGTCTAATATCGCTCGCAAAGTTGTTTCAAAATTATGCATCTTAGATCCATTCCCTGCTGTTCTGCTGAAGGATCACTTCGAAATATTTCTACCGATCTTCTGCAAGATTGTGAACTTGTCCTTAGAATCTGACTATCTGCCTTCCTCTCTCAAAACTGCTGTCCTTACATCATCCAACCAACTTCACGAATCACTACAATCAGCTTTTTAGCCTCTCCACAGCTGTGAAACTGCTCTTGTGCGTGTTCAGAACGATATTCTACGTGCTACTGATAATCGGCAGTGCGTCCTACTCCTACTTCTTGATTTGTCCGCCGCCTTCGACACTGTCGATCATGTATCTCTGCTTAAAAGACTAAACTCCAAATTTGCAATCAGTGGTACTGCCCTTAACTGGTTTCAGTCCTATTTATCTAATCGTACCCAATCTGTTTTGATCAAGCCTGGTATACTCAGTTGGGGGGTACCACAGAGCTTCGTCCTTGGACCAGTTCTGTATTTAATGCACCATCAGCCGACATTCTGAGACATCATAAGATGCAATTCCACCTCTACGCCGATGATACTCAGCTATACGTCTCCTTTTCCACCACCAACAACCTGGAGCTGACCGATACCATTACTAGCATTGAATCGTGCCTTAATGATCTGGATAAATGGATGTGCGTCAACAAATTAAAACTTAACAAAGATAAAACTGAACTTCTTTTCCTTCACTCTAAACACATGCCGCAGAATTATTCACTATCACTTTGCTTTGGACAAGACATTATTCAGCCTTCTCAATCAACAAGAAATATTGGTGTAATTTTTGATACTACTATGACTATGTCACCTCATATTAATGCTGTATGCAAATCCGCCTTCTATCATTTGCGTAACATACGTCGTATTAGGAAATTTCTGTCTCTGGAGATCACTAAGATACTCGTTCATGCTTTTGTGTCGTCTAAACTCGATCACTGTAACTCTCTTCTGTATAATGTCCCCAAGTATGCCGTGAAAAAAACTTCAATATGTACAGAATGCCGCCGCTCGTCTAATTACACGTTCCTCCAAGTACAATAACATAACTCCAATCTTGATTGAACTACGCTGGCTACCAATCGCTGAACGCTTAAAATTCAAGATTTTGCTTCTCACTTTCCAGGCTATACACAAACAGTCTCCCACGTACATTCAAGATCTAATAACCCGCTACTGTCCATCAAGAACTCTACGATCATCTACATCAATGCGTCTAAACGCAGTCAACTATAATTTAAACTCCTATGGCTCTAGAGCCTTTGCGGTTTCTGCACCTCAACTTTGGAACAATCTGCCTATCCATATACGTTTTTGTGACAATTTAACTTCTTTTAAATCTAAACTTAAAACATACCTATTTAAGGAAGCCTTTTATTCCCAAGGACAGTAGTTACTTTAATTACTGCTTTAAGTTTGATTCATATATATATATTTTACATATTATGAAGCGCCTAGAACACGAATGGATAGGCCTTATATAAATGCTATTAATTATTAATATTATTATTATTATTACTAATATTATTGTAGCTTTCAATTTATTATCTTCGATCATAAAGATATTTTATAGTTTTAGCAATTTTAGCATACGTTTCATGACTATCCCATCTCACATACGTTTCAGGACTATCCCATCTGACATACGTTTCATGTCTATCCCATCTGACATACCTTTCATGTCTATCCCATCTGACATACGTTTGATGTCTATCCCATACGTTTCGTCTCAATCCCATCTGACATACCTATCATGTCTATCCCATACGTTTCATCTATCTCATACGTTTCATGTCTATCCCATCTGACATACGTTTCACGTCTACCCCTAACGTTTCAGCTATCTCATACGTTTCATGTCTATCCCATATGACATACCTATCATGTCTATCCCATACGTTTCATCTATCTCATTCGTTTCATGTCTATCCCATCTAACATACGTTTCATGTCTATCCCATCTAACATACGTTTCATGTCTATCCCATCTAACATACGTTTCATGTCTATCCCATCTGAAATACGTTTAATGTCTATCCAATCTGACATATGTTTCATATCTATCCCATCTAACATACGTTTCATGTCTATCCCATCTGACATACGTTTAATGACTATCCCATCTAACATATGTTTCATGTCTATATCAGACGTTTCATCTATCTCATACGTTTCATGTAAATCCCATATGACATACGTTTCATGTCTATCCCATCTGACATACGTTTAATATCTATCCCATCTGACATCCCTATCATGTCTACCCCATACGTTTCATCTATCTCATACGTTTCATTTCTATCCCATCTGACATACGTTTCATGTCTACCCCATACGTTTCATCTATCTCATGCGTTTCATGTCTATCCTATCTGACATACGTTTCATGACTATCCCATCTGACATACGTTTCATGACTATCCAATCTGATATACGTTTCATGTCTATCCCATCTGACATACGTTTCATGACTATCCCATACGTTTCGAATCTATCCCATCTGACATACTTATCATGTGTATCCCATACGTTTAATCTATCTCATACGTTTCATGTCTATCCTATCTGACATACGTTCCAAATCTATCCCATCTGACATACGTTTCATGTGTATCTCATCTGAGATACGTTTCATGTCTATCCCATACTTTTCATCTATCTCATACGTTTCATTGAAGGCTCCCGACAATTTTGATAATGTAATCTCTAAAGAGGTTCAGATCTTCGGTAAGTGTACCTGTTTTTGTTTGTAACACTTAAGTTTTATTGTTGTATGAATATGGATGTGCCTGAAAGCGTAGAACCAGAGAAATCGTCAAAAGATTGTTGTGCACGACCACGTGCTAGTGAAGCAGATAGATCATTCAGTCGTTATATGGTAGATAACTTTAAACCTAAAGCAAGTGGATCTAAGTCTGTTCCATTTGAAGACATCGACCTCCAACAATATAGTCCAAAAGCAAAATTGGTTGGATTCGAAACATCAGAAGCCCGTCTTGCGTTAAGGGTGGAAGGGATTGTTCTGCGTTATATAGATCATCTAGCCAAACAAGGCTTTGAAGTAACTTGGGAAGAATCGGAAAGTTACTTATATCCTGATAAATCGGATAAAATCATAGTATCAGTAAGGAAAGACGAAGAGAAGCTCTTTGTTCTCTCTATATTTCTAACAACGGGCAGAATACAAGTCCAAGGATCCGATTACATACATTGGGCCAACGACGAGTTTCCTTTGTTAATGAAAATAATCAAAAAAACTTGCCGCATCTGAAGAAACTTCAACAGATTCTCAACAAGAGTTTTATAGTCAAATAAGCCTAACGACAGATTCAAAAAGACAGGGGATAAACGAATCTAAAGATGAAGAAGAAGAGGATGAACACAAAGACAAAGATAACAACAGAGACGAAGTAATTGACCTTGAATAAAGTGAATATTCTAAATCATTTGTTCCGCAATGAAATAGAATTTTTTTAGGTTGATCTGACATACGTTTCATGACTATCCCATCTGACATACGTTTCACGTCTACCCCTAACGTTTCAGCTATCTCATACGTTTCATGTCTATCCCATCTGACATACGTTTCATGTCTATCCTATGTGAGTTTTAAAAACTGCTTCACGCAAAAACTATTTAATATGCTCAGATCAAATTTTCAAGGAAAGCCTCCCATGTTTTTTCAATATTCAGAGTTTATTTAGTGTTAGTTTTGGTTAAAAAAAAAAAAAAGAAAAAGAAAAAGAAATGGCTATGCTAATGAAGAAAGATCTCAAGATTGACGAAAGTAAAGATCCTTCTATAGCGCGGCTGGCATTTCTGCGTTGATTCATTCATGAGCGTAAGGCCACAGGTGGCGCAGTTTACGCTCTTAGAGTTTCTAGTTCCAGGAATAAAAGGTTGCAAACACCTGAGCAATGTAGCCTTGTATCAGCCTTGTAATATTTAGAGAGCAGAGGGATTTTTATTGTAAAATTTATGATAAAAAGTTGATTTTACAAAGGAGAGTACCCTTCTAAAAAGAAAAACGTCTTAAAATTTTCTCAGTACATATGACAGTTTGACATCTTTGAGGAGAACGCGTGACTTTAACCACCATAATGCAAAGCGCGCATTTGTATTGGTGACGTAATTAGAAGAAAGATTTATTTTTGAAAAAGATCTTGCGTCTTGGACTTGGCTACCGTTACGTGATCATGCATCTTAAAGTTAGTATTTAAGAATTGTTTCCTTTCAAATAAAGATCTTGGTCTCGTTCATCTCGATGGCCATTGCTGCCTGGTTTTTGTTTCTCTGCAAAAAAGAAAAAAGCGTCTTAGAATACCGAGTGAACAGTCCTGTTTCGCGTTCCATGATTACCGCTGTAATTCTTGATCATGGATTTCATTTGTACAGGTTTAGCCTCGTTTAAGAGAAAATAATCCATATAAATACCAATGGCAATATGAGGAACGTACAACTTGAATAATACCAACACTTAAGTTAAATAGCCCATTTGCACGCATGGCGTAGTTTACTACCAAGACCAGAAGAAACCACTTTGACAAAGCATTCTAGTAGTGGTAGTAAAATGACGGCCTATTCCATGGACTTGTATCTATGAATAAATTACTTATAAATGAAGCTAAACCTGTGCAAACGGGTCTGTGCTCATCGCAAACAGCGGTTTTATGGAATCTGAAACAAACAGGACAATCGAACATCCGTGTGCATCTGCTGGTCATCCCCTAGGGGGGGGGGGGGGAGGGGGGAGCAGAGGCTAATTCGAGCATCCTTTACCAACGGTGACGCGGGCTTAGAGTTGGCATGACAACGACCACTACCCCAAACCCTTATTACATTTTTTGTTCAACGAAAAAAATCACTAATTTAATTTCTCAGGAATGACAGGCGGTACGAAAATTTTCTCTGAGCGAAGGAAACAACAACAACAACAACAACAACAACAACAACAACAACAACAAAAATACACACACCACACACACACACACACGGCACTAGCATCATAGGGCACGGCCAGGGTACAGAAAAGAAATGAAAACACACATTACCTGTTTTTGGAGTAAGTCATAGTTCGTTCACCTGCCTTCATGTGGACTTTAGACCGAGGGGAATTCAACTTCTGAAGAAGAAAACATTAGTTCAAATTTACAATATAAAATGTAATCAGAGCTAATGCCAAGAGTTTTACCTTCTGTCGCTTTGACGGGTCGTACGGGTTGAAGACGTCAGGCTTTGATTGGTCTTGATTACCTAAAGGAAAATGATAAAACGTTCGACGTTATTAGCCGATTCCCAGGACGGAAAGTGTCCAGGACGGGTCCAATTCTCAGGACGGGACGGTGACGCATGTCAACGAATCATTCTGCAATTGCCGTCGAAAAAGATAGTGTCTTCGGGCTTGTTAGCAAACTAAAGGCCCCGTTACAATGTGTAATTTTCTCAACTACTTGTCTTGCAATGCTTGAAAATGTAGCGTTGCAAATTGTCGAGGTGAGGTGATACACTGCAACGCGATCTCAGCAACATGCAACGATTTTTCGCCGAGGTATAGGCTGGGGAGAACTCGTAATAGCCGCCATCTTGCATGATTACTATAACGCTCGCATGCGCTCTTGAAAAATAGGCGTTAAAATTGCGAGAAAAGTTGCTAGAGGGGTGATAGACTGTGAAACGACGTTGCCAGTTGCTGCAATCGATTACGAAAAGTAGAACTGAGTTTACTTCGAACAACGCTGTGCGCGCAACAAAAAATAATTGCGAGACAACCCCTGTTACACTGTGCAATACTCCAGCAACTTGTCTCGCAGCGACGATGCAAGACAAGTTGCTGAGAAAATTACACAGTGTAACGAGGCCTTAAATATCTGATTTATTTATAAATATTATTGTATCCATATTAGTTATGGGGTATAATAGTTATTAGAATTGCGTACTTTGCATACACTGGTTCACTGGTCAAACACAAAGCATTCAGTCGAGGCTATAAGGTAGTTTAAGAGAATTAATCAAATTTGTACATCATTTTCAATAGAATGCTTTGTGTTTGACCACTTAAACGATGTATAGAGACTAGTTAATAATAAGACATAGAGCAGACTTCGTATGACTGTGAAAAGGTCGCTGCACGGTCAGTACCGTAACCATAACCTTGCCGTGACCGTGATGTTTTCAAGAATTTTGCCGTGCCTTGCCGTGCCTTGACCGTGTCGCGACCGTGTTCATACTGCAACCTTTTCACATTCATACAAAATCTGCTCTAAGCTATATATAAAGCACAACTTTCCATCAAAACCTAAACGTAGCTACACGTTGCATGCACGAAACGCGTATCCACAAATAACAAAATGAGCTCTAGTGGGATATGCAAATGTAGAAAACTGAACCTTAGGAAGATTTGTATTATATCATCAAGAAAGTCCGTCAATTTAGCAAGAAATTATTGATCTTCCTCCATATGGAAATAATGCAAAATGTTGATAGTTCGTAAAGTAAATTATTCTAAATATGGGCATCTCTAATGCTAACTCGTGAGCACACGGTAAATCATCATGCTTTGATATCATCTTGACTTTTTCCTTAATTTCTCATTAACAGCGTTCTCAGTGGTTTGGACTGCAATTGCTAACGTTATCTTAATGAAGTTCAAACCTTAATTAGATTTTACAGCACTCGTGGTGGGTAGAATTTGAAAAGACTATATATAAACACAGCGTACAAAAACGCATCATATGCCTACTTGAAATATGTGCTTTTTGTTCTGATTAAAAACTTGTAGCGGAGTATGAAAATTCTCCCCAAAAAATACTCAATTCTAAATTAATGTTTTGCGTTTGAATATTAGCTCAGTGAGTATCTCATTATGATAAGAGATTTCTTGAGAGTTCAGCATGTTCTAAATTAACGAAGTGTTTGAATATTAGCTCAGTGACGGAGAATCTCCTCATTATAAGAGTTTTCTTGAGAGTTCGGCATGTTTTTCCCACGACTACAAATTGCAAGAAAGACAAACAGTAAATAAAATTTCTCTCTACGAAGCGACGATCCTTCAGCTTTTTTATCATTCATACTACATACAACAAAGCTTCCGATTAAAAGGGGTTATCATATTGAAGTCCATACACACGTAAAAAGAGCGGCGCCAATATTTCTTTATCTCGGCGAGACCTCTCAGCAGCCATTCGAGTTTTTCCATTTTCATCCGGATTGGCTTGTCATATAATAAATCTTGTTTTGTTCCGAAAACTTATAAAATATTAGCAGTTGAGAAGGATAAAAACTTCGGTAGCAATACCGCAATAAGCCTAATACTTAATAAAATTAATTAGAAAGAGGATCGAGATAACAGAAAACGAAAATAGAAAGGAAAAGGAAAGGAAAAAAAGAAAGGAAGGAAGAACTAAGAAGAAAGAAGAAAGGAACAGAAAAAAGAAAAAGAAGAGATGAAAAAAGAGAAGAATAAGGGAAAAGGAGGGAGGGTTTGAAAGGAAAAAAAAGAAAGAAAAAAATGTAATTTACTTATGAGCAAATCACTATATGGAAACCCATGCAGGTGGCAAAAGAAAGAAGTCGAAAACAAAACTAAACCACCTACTTTATTTTCTCTCCTTTATAATTAAATTATTTATGCCAATCTCATCTATCATTCAAACAGTTGAAAGCAAAATACAACCAATAGTAAATCGTTTGTTGTGAATACTAATAAGTCAGACTCAAAGGGCCTGCCCTAACACTCTTATTAAAGCAGTGAGAATTAAGAAAGTTGGTCTGTCATCAGCTAGGGTAATTGAGCTTGTTCAGCGTGGGAAAACGGATCAAGAGAAAGCGTAGAAAACAGTTTTTCCCACTCTAAATCTTCACATCCTTTCAGTACAAGGACATAAGCCTGACGTGCAAAAAAGAAATATTCCATAAACACACACCCAAGTGAAGGACATCTCAACTTAATTATTACTGAGAAGAGGGAAAAAATGGAAAACTCAAGCTTTCAACAGCAGCCATTTGATTCCTGCGTTAATAATTCAACTTCACCGTGTTTTGGCGAGATAGCCCACTTGGTTATTCTCGGCTTGTCCGGCTTTAATGGCATGATTGCCAACGGGTTACTTGCGGTAGCGATCACTAAGCAACAGAAAAACCGAAAGACAAGAGATGGGATTCTGATATTAAACTTGGTGATTTCAAACGTCTTTTCTCTTTTAGTCAACGTTCCACTTGAATCCGTCATCATTTCCAAACTGGAGCTTTTCTTCCGTTGCGAGTCGACCGCCGCATTTTTCGAGAACCTTCATGGTTTATTTCATTTTACGGTGAATTTTTCGACGTTGTTTACTTTAGCTGTCATCGCCATAGAAAGATTCGATGCCATTACGAAACTTCCAGGGCAGAGTCGAATTTCCAGGAGAACTTGCATTGTGGCTGTATTTTGTGGTTGGATCTCCTCGACGGCTTTGACGGTGTTTCTCAAAATAGGGCCCTTAAAAAGAAACTGTGTTCCACTGTGTAGCCAGTCATTAGGAAAATCAAAGGACGAGGACAGTTTGATAAAAGACTCGATTTCAGTGAGCCTGGTAACGATTTGGATTGTGACTTGTTGCACAATAACATGTACTAAGCTAGTCCTCGCATCCAGAAGCATCAAGCGCCATCAACAACAAATCAAAGACATGCTCGGACAAGGGAAAGCGATGATAGAAATACGATTCACCAAGACTTGCATCGCCATCTTCTTGACGTTTATCCTCTTATGGCTTCCTTATGGTCTGGCTGTCCTTACGGCAGCTGCTCTTGAAAGCAAGCCCAGTTTATGTGCTGTATACTGGACGCAATCGATATCCCACACGAGTTCATCGATTCTTCCGATGGTTTATATCGCGCTAGATAAGAGAATACAGCGTTTTTATAAGAGTATTTTTCGCAGGTCCGAGGTTTACCCTTTACCGTCACGTAACACATCTCGGTAAAGATGTATTTACAGCAAGGGTTCATACAGAAAAGTGCGAAACTTTTCCAAGGACTTTTCAACGACGAAATCGATTTTTTCGAGGACCAAACGCAGGATAGAGCATCAAAAAATTCTTAGTATTGCTAATAGGTTTTATTCCCTGCTAGTAGAGTCATCCTTCCTGTTAGGGAAAACAGGATTCTGCTTCCAGGGAACAGGTTTTAATGCTAAAACGTTTTCATCTTTAATTCACTTATCTCCTAGTGTAATTAAATTTTTTTTGAGAGAAAAATTCAGAAGGCAGGAATCCAGTTCGGTAAAATACTACCACTGAAGGAAAACCAAGAACTATTCAAGGAAGTTTGAAGCCTGGTCCTCACTAGCGACATTAGCAATAAGCATAAGCAACATACGCAGACTCCAAAAACCAGAGCCATCCGACAGTTTGAAGTACAAAAGCCAAAGTCTTTATCCGAGGAAGAAAATCATCACGTAGCAAATCCAAGTTTTGGGTTCTTGCACGTTGACGAAAAGATGACAAAGTCTACAATATTTCGACTTTATCACAAAGTCATAACCTTTATTACATGATCATAACTTTGTAATAAAGTCGAAATATTGTAGACTTTGTCATCTTTTCGTCAACGTGCAAGAACCCAAAACTTGGATTTTACTTACGTGATGATTTTCTTCGGATTAACACTGTGGCTTTTATACGCAGACTCAGTTCAGCTCTTCTCGAACAGGTGTAAGAAAAGACAAGTACTGCTAATGAGTAATGCCCAACTGAAGCCCTGTTTATATGGAGGTGAGCCAACCCAGTAAGCGGGATGACCTGCTTTGCCGAGATCTCGGTTCAGCCTACATTCTGTGTAAAAACTTCATTGCGTTTTAATGGGGAAGGCGGGTTGGCTCGCTTACCTAGCCCGCATACCGGGCTGGCCCGCCTCCATATAAACAGGGCCTGAGTCGAAAACTAAGTAGCAATAGTTTTTTTAAGAACCATGAGTAAAACAGAAATGCTTTCAAAATTCAATTAATCGGTATCAGTTAAGTTTTGTATATTAAATGAGGACTCCCTTGACGTCAAGGTCATTAGCATATGGCATGGAAAAACCTTTATAACATCAAGACGCGTCACTCAAACTATATTTTTTTCGGGGGGGGGGGGGCAGGGGGCAACTCAACAGCTGACGCCATGCAGAATCAATACTGAGAAAATCGTCGGAAGGTTTATAGGCACCTTAAAACTTCAAGGACTTTTCAAGGACCTCTTCAACATTCAAGGACCTTACAAGACTGTGTGGACCGTGCCTTGCCGTGCTTTGACCATGTCGCGACCGTGTTCGTGCTGCAACCTTTTCACAGTCATACAAAATCTGCCAGAAGGTATATATATATATATATATATATATTGATCGTCTTGGCTTTCTCTTTATTTTACTTATATATATATGTATACTTTCCATCAAAAACTAAATGTAGCTACAGGTTGCATGCGCGAAACGCGTATCCACAAATAGCGAAATGAGCTCTAGTCAAGAGAAAATGAGGTAAGAGAAGAAATCCCTGGTACCCCATCATATCAGCCCTTCGTTCTATTTTTAGAACAAGACCCACTTGTGTGATCGGCTGTGGGACCTTACCTCATACGATCTGACCAATCATGTTCCATTCTCAAAATAAATACCAACCTAAAAATAGAACGAAGGGCTGATATGATGGGTAAACAACCCAGTATCAGGGATTCCTTCTCTTACCTCATTTTCTCTTGGCTCTAGTGGAATACAAATGTAGAAAACTGAAGCTTAGGGTGATTTGTATTATATCATCAAGAAAGTCCGTCAAATTAGCAAGAAATTATTGATCTTCCTCCATATGGAAATAATGCAAAATGTTGATAGCTCGTAAAGTAAATTATTCTAAATATGGGCATCTCTAATGCTAACTCGTGAGCACACGGTAAATCATCATGCTTTGATATCATCTTGACTTTTTCCTTAATTTCTCATTAACAGCGTTCTCAGTGGTTTGGACTGCAATTGCTAACGTTATCTTAATGAAGTTCAAACCTTAATTAGATTTTACAGCACTCGTGGTGGGTAGAATTTGAAAAGACTATACACCTATTTCGAAAATCGTTGTCGCAGCTGAAGGCAACAGTCATTACTCCAAGACTGCAAAGGATTTTGGTAATTTTTTCAAAATTAATTCAATTAGAGCATATTTTGGTTGCATGCATTTGTGACATATATTTCTGGCAAGCTGTAGTAGTAGTTCAGGTGTTAAACCGAATATTTTGAAAAATACCAGCACTGCAAACATGATTTATGAGAAAATTACCGAAATTCTTTGCGGCCTTGGAGTGTTGACTGTTGCCTTAGCTGCGACAACGATTTTTGAAATAGGTGTATATAAACACAGCGTACAAAAACGCATCATATGCCTACTTGAAATATGTGCTTTTTGTTCTGATTAAAAACTTGTAGCGGAGTATGAAAATTCTCCCCAAAAAATACTCAATTCTAAATTAATGTTTTGCGTTTGAATATTAGCTCAGTGAGTGTCTCATTATGATAAGAGATTTCTTGAGAGTTCAGCATGTTTTTTCCCCATATATACTCAATTCTAAATTAACGACGTGTTTGAATATTAGCTCAGTGACGGAGAATCTCCTCGTTATAATAAGAGTTTTCTTGAGAGTTCAGCATGTTTTTCCCACGACAACAAATTGCAAGAAAGACAAACAGTAAATAAAATTTCTCTCTACGAAGCGACGATCCTTCAGCTTTTTTTATCATTCATACTACATACAACAAAGCTTCCGATTAAAAGGGGTTATCATGTTGAAGTCCATACACACGTAAAAAGAGCGGCGCCAATATTTCCTTATCTCGGCGAGACTTCTCGGCAACCAATCGAATTTTTCCATTTTCATCTGGACTGGCTCGTCATATAATAAATCTTGTTTTGTTCCGAAAAGGTATAAAATATTAGCAGTTGAGAAGAATAAAATATTCGTTAGCAATATCGCATTAAACCTAATACTTAATAAAATTAATTAGAAAGAGGATCGAGATAACAGAAAACGAAAATAGAAAGGAAAAGGAAAGGAAAAAAGGAAAGGAAGAACTAAGAAAGAAAAAAATAAACAGAGAAAAGAAAAAGAAGAGACGAAAAAAGAGAAGAATAAGGGAAAAGGAGGGAGGGTTTGAAAAGCAAAAAAAGAAAGAAAAAAGGTACTTTACTTATGAGCAAATCACTATATGGAAACCCATGCAGGTGGCAAAAGAAAAAAAAGTCAAAAAAAAACCCTAAACTTTATTTTCTCTCCTTTATAATTAAAATTATTTACGCCAAACTCATCTATCATTCAAACAGTTGAAAGCAAAATACAACCAATAGTAAATCATTTGCTGTGAAAACTTATGAGTCAGACAACCTGACACTCTTGTTAAATGCAGTGAGAATTAAGATAGCTAGGGTAATTGAGCTTGTTCGGCGTGGAAAACGGAAAAAGAGAAAGCGTAGAAAACACTATTCTTAATCTTCACATCCTTTCAGTACAAGGACATAAGCCTGACGTGAAAAAAGCAATATTCCATAAACACACACCCAAGTGAAGGTCATTTCAACTTAATTATTACTGAGAAGAGGGAAAAAATGGAAAACTCAAGCTTTCAACAGCAGCCATATGATTCCTGCGTTTATAATTCAACTTCACCGTGTTTTGGCGAGATAGTCCACTTGGTTATTCTTGGCTTATCCGGCTTTAATGGCATGATTGCCAACGGGTTACTTGCGGTAGCGATCATTAAGCAACAGAAAAACCGAAAGACAAGAGATGGGATTCTGATATTAAACTTGGTGATTTCAAACGTCTTTTCTCTTTTGGTCAACGTTCCACTTGAATCCGTCATCATTTCCAAATTGGAGCTTTTCTTCCGATGCGAGTCGACCGCCGCATTTTTCGAGAAGCTTCATTTTTTGTGTCATTTTACGGTGAATTTTTCGACGTTGTTTACTTTAGCTGTCATCGCCATAGAAAGATTCGACGCCATAACGAAACTTCCAGGGCAGAGTCGAATTTCCAGGAGAACTTGTATTGTGGCTGTATTCTGTGGTTGGATCTCCTCGACGGCTTTGACGGTGTTTCTTAAAATAGGGCCCTTAAAAGAAAACTGTGTTCCACTGTGTAGCCAGTCATTAGGGAAATCAAAGGACAAGGACATTTTGATAAAAGACTCGATTAAAGTGAGTATGGTAACGATTTGGATTGTGACTTGTTGCACAATAACATGCACCAAGCTAGCCCTCACATCCAGAAGCATCAAGCGCCATCAACAACAAATCAAAGACATGTTCGGATAAGGGAAAGCGATCATTGAAATACGATTCACCAAGACTTGCATGGCTATCTACTTGACGTTTCTCCTCTTATGGGCTCCTTATGGTCTGGCTGTTCTTTCGACATCTGCTCTCAAAAGCAAAGCCAGTTTATGTGCTGTATACTGGACGCAATCGATATCCCACACGAGTTCATCGATTCTTCCGATGGTTTATATCGCGCTAGATAAGAGAATACAGCGTTTTTATAAGAGTATTTTTCGCAGGTCCGAGGTTTACCCTTTACCGTCACGTAACACATCTCGGTAAAGATGTATTTACAGCAAGGGTTCATACAGAAAAGTGCGAAACTTTTCCAAGGACTTTTCAACGACGAAATCGATTTTTTGGAGGACCAAACGCAGGATAGAGCATCAAAAAATTCTTAGTATCAGAAACAGGTTTTATTCCCTGCTAGTAGACTGTCACCCTTCCTGTAAGGGAAAAAAGGATTCTGCTCGCAGGAAACAGGTTTTAATGCTAAAACGTTTTCATCTTTAATTCACTTATCTTCTAACTAATGTAATTAAATTTAGTCTTGGAGAAAAATTCAGAAGGCAAGAATCCAATTGTAAAATACTACCACTGGAGGAAAATCAAGAACTATTCAAGGAAGTTTGAAGCCTGATCTTCACTAGCGACATAAGCCATAAGCCATAAGCAACATAAGAAGACTCAGTTCAGCTCTTCTCGAACGGATGTGGGAAAAGACAAGTGCTGCTAATGAGCAATACCCAACTGAGTCGAAAACTAAGTAGCAATAGACAGGGTAAAACAGAGATGCTTTCAATTTTCAATTTATCGGTATAAATTAAGTTTCATATCGTCACAGTCATTAGCATATGGCATGGAAAAACCTTTATAACATCAAGACGCGTCACTCAAACTATATAATTTTGGGGGGTCATTAAAAAGCTGATGCCATGTAGATTCAATACTGAGAAAATCATCGGAAGGTTTATAGGCACCTTAAAAATCCAAGGACTTTTCAAGGACCTCTTCAACATTCAAGAACCTTATAAGACTGTGCGGTCCATGTTTCAAAACAGGAGACAGATCACTCCAAAATCTTATGGCGGACAAATGATGCTATTGACATGAGAAATAAAAGTTTTAAAAATGGCTTCTTATGGCTGCCAGGTGCGCTGAATGTCTCAATATTAAACTAATGACAGAATTGTAATATTTATCCCGTTCAACCCCCAACGCAAATATAAAGGGCCTTATACAGTTTATAAAATTGAAGACGCGGACGTCAAGGGTACGTTCTTATCTAATGCGTGCGCCGTCGTCTTCAAGGTTTTAAGGGGATGTTACACGAGTTACTTGAGTGGTTGAAGTTCTTGAAGTCGTGGCGCAAAGAAATTGCGCAATTTTAAAATATGTTAAAACAGACTAATTCTAAAATTCTAATCGTACCTTCGAGTTTACTGTATTCAGCAGGGTTGTAGTCGAACGGTACAAACTCCTTGCTCGCTTTAGTGACTGTTTCATACGAGGGATTATGTCCATCATCATCAGCAGCAACATCAGTTTTGATCTTCTTGTCAGTTGGAGTCGAAGAAGCGTATTCTTGTTGGGCGCAATTTTTCTTTTTTCTCTTCCTTTTCTTGTTTCCCTCGATCTAAAATAGAGTGCAATAAACTATTATTAATATGAACATGCTACGGCAGATCACTCGATATATTTCCTGCCATATTGATATGTCACGTGACAATTTTCCGGCCCGTGGCAAGTCACGTGACAATTTCCGCCATGTTAGGAGGTCACGTGACAACTCCCTTCACATTAGGTAAGTCACATGACTGTTCCTACCATATTGGGTACGTCAAGTGATCATTAATTCAACATCCACTTTACCTTTTGTCGGAGAGGAGTAGAGTCATCTTCATCACTGTTGCTGTCAACATTATTTGTCGTTGTCGCTGTTGAAAAGAAGTTCAATCAAAGTTCGAATATTGATTGTTGGAATCAAGACTGAGCTAAGCAGTTTCTTATTGGTTCGCGAGTATTTTTCCCGCCAAAAACTAAACACTAATCCTAACCGAAACTATTGTTCGCTATGCTGGTTCCAACATGACCGCCGTGTGCTTTTGTTATCTCGTTCTCCTAGGAATGATAAACCAACTATGCTTTTAATGCCACAAATAACGACATAACACCATACTTTACTACACACAATATACAGAAAACGTCCTTTCATTTCTAACTTTACTCTTTTCCTACCTTTCGAAGTTTCCTCTATTACATCGGTAGAAGCCGCCTTCCAATTTTGATTAATCTGGCAAAATAAGTTGGTTAATGCACA
Source organism: Stichodactyla helianthus (assembly GCA_015163945.2). Taxonomy (NCBI): domain Eukaryota; kingdom Metazoa; phylum Cnidaria; class Anthozoa; order Actiniaria; family Stichodactylidae; genus Stichodactyla; species Stichodactyla helianthus. The sequence goes on along the minus strand of WUAP02147345.1, from coordinate 9,234 downwards.
ATTAGAATATCAGTATTACAAATGGCAGGCAATGTATACTTTTCTTTAGTGAGATGATGTTTTCCCTAACTAACCTTGTCGACACGTGCTTGGGATTGCTCGGTTCTGTTGTTATTGTTAACGACTTCAGCCTCTGAAACTGGTAGAGCCTTGAAGAAGAATTTTAATTAAAACAAATTAACAAATTTACGATCATTTCTAGTGTCATGTCCTCTTATTTCCCGCGGCTTGTGTCATTAATTCGTCAAAATTGTTGAGGATTCACGAGCTGAAGATTTGTAGAATATTGAAGTAGAATATATCAAGATTTTCAATTATAACATTACCACTTTGAAAGGGTTTATGAATCCTGCCTTGATTTCTTTAGCTTTTCTTTGTCCTTCCTTTAATTCCTGACTTCCGTCGTTCTAAAATATCCAAAAAAGCTCAGTTCAGCGAATAAAAAGTAAATTTAATTAGAGAAAAAGACCCACACACAAGCAGACAATACCTGAGGATAATCAAAAATACTAATGACTGGTTTCATGGATTTCACTTCTGGGCCAGTGGGAACATAAACCTTCACAGGTACTGAAGGTGTGGTGACTTGGTTTACTGCAACAAAAAAGGCAATAATATTATCATTTGCCTATAATCTACCGCCATTCTCAATCACACGCACCCAACATGGAGAAATCAAACGTTCAGTGTAAAAAACGGTAGAGTAACTTTATTCAATGTCTGTAGTTCCTTCAGCTACGAAGCTGGTATTAATGAAAGATGACGGTGCGCACTTTATCCCCTCTCTAAATCAGTGCTCCGTTTTAAGGGTATTGAAAGCTGAAGCTACACGGATTAGAGAGAAGTCGAAACAAGTGTGTGAGGTCACTGAGGATCGAAACTACGGACCCCTCGCTTAGCAGGCAGCCCACTAATTAGCTACGCCACACTTGCCTCTAACCAAAGTGAACTGAAATCAATACTATGCATCCAAAATGGCTAATGATTGAGCTAACTGAGCCTTGTGTTGATCGATGTCAGTCACACTTGGTTTGAGCTTGACATTTCCAGTTACCATTTTGACTGATGCTTTCTCTTCTCCTGGTTTTAGTTTCTTCTGAGTCTAGTTTTGCTATCATCGGTGATCTGGAGCTTGTGTCCATTGGTGTGTCTTCTCTGGGTACATTGGAAGTGTTAACCTTAGAATGAAAACACGACTTCGATATAAAAGTGAATGAGCCAATGAGAACGAATGAATCAAAGAATAAAGAAAGGAAATAGAGGCAAGAAAAGAAAAAAAGAAAGAAAATGAAAGTACCGATACCAAAATAGTTTTAAATGGAACTGTCGCATCAGGGGGCCGTTAACATAATATATAAATGAGTTTCATTCCTGTACGAGAACGAATAAAAATTGGTAAGTTATGGTGGATTATAATGACTTACTTCTGTCGCAGTAACCGAGCGTTCTTTAGCATCTTGAATGATCTGATGGACCTCGTTTACATATTGCTTTACAAGAGTGGGAACGGGGTTACAGCACGCTAATACTCCTTGTGGCTCCCTGCAGAGAAATACAGTATCTAAAAGATATCTCAATGCAAAAACGCCATAATGCCGTTCAGGTACAGTGTAGCTGTGACCCAGACAACTCCGAACACAACTGTTTTCAAATCTCTTGAATTTTCAAAAGGTCTGGAGACTAGAAAATGAACTAGAATCTTGAGACACAAGACGACGCTTTTGAGTCTCTTAAACATTTTAATAGAACATGTTTCGAGAGTGTCTACTTTGTTAACTGTTTCACTTTCTAAGGAGAGTAGACACTCTCGAAACATGTTCTATTCAAATGTTTAAGAAACTCAAAAGCCCGTCTCTAAAGATTCTTGAATTTTCCAATCACACTTACGATAGTCTTAGCAGACCATGGGTTTGATACATGACTAAAAGTCGTTGAGGCAGTAGAAACAAGAGAAAACATCTAAAATTACTTCTAAAAGTCTTCTTGCAGTTCGATATACCAGGAAATACAGTAGTACAACAATAGAACGCTCACAGCTTATTACCATTACATTTCTCCTACTGTAAGGTTCTCCCTTATGGTCTAATTCTGGTACTTTCTGGAGCATTCTGGAAATATAACTACTCAAACACTGCAAAGTGTTGCACTCACCTTGGCAAAGTTTCAGCAAGGTTGAAAAGCATATGATTTGGTAGAACATAACTGTCAAAGGAAGCATTCAAGTTGATAAAAATAAACGTATATCAAATGAACCAAGACGACCCAAAAAGACCTAAAAGAAAAAAATATGTTTGTGTTCATAGACGACTTACCCACAACTTTCATCTTCTTGCCTTGCTATAGTATCTCTCCACTCATAGAGGGCTTGAAACACTTGAAGCTAAGGATTATTTTAATTAAGATTAAAATATCAATCTCGGGTGCTTTCCATTTACCTGAAAAAACCGGAAATTCCGGTTGGAAAAACAAATGCTGTGTCATTCTGATTGGAAAGTCCCGGAAAACTCGGTCTTCCGATCGAGGTAATCCACTTTTCCCGCTCTTTTTGGTTCTCCCAGTAGACGCGTGTACCATATGTGTTTTCCCGCTCTTTTTGGTTGGAAGACACGCGAACACTTTATCGTTGTTTTTTTAAGGAATTTCCGACCGGATGGATCGGTTTAAATGGAAAGCGCCCCTCTTCTCTGTCTAAAAGATACGTATAAACAATTTATAATATCCTTCTCTGGCATGCCAAGAAGTGTCTTTGACACACATATATACCTGTTGTGGATTTAGAGGACGTCTTTGCTTCTTGTATAGATTAAGGTAAGACTCCTTTGTAAACAAAGGCTTTTCATATTGCTATTACAAAATGAAAAAAGAAATGAATGGTTGATAGGAATAGAAATGGAAAAGATTGGAACACTAAAACTAGTAAAAATAGGAGGTAGAGGAATGGGAATTCAATAATAGGGGCCTCTTTGGGGCTTCTCAATAAATGAAATACTGGGAAATGGAGGCTGATAGATTGGAATAGATCACCAGGAAAAGAAGTGGCAATCTGTTACGTTATGTTCGAAGATTTTGGCAAAACTTTCAGTCCTTTGATTTTATTTGCCAGTTTGCAAAAATATAATTGCAAGTTATTTTAACTCTCCTCCCCTTGGTACTTTTTGACCGGTGCTTTCGACCTATGTACCTTTAGACAAACAGCCTTACTCCTCTGATAGACAGACAGCAATAGATTATTCTGTGCATTACCGCTCTTTATAAGTTCATTACGGAGACGATCATAGATATACAACAGGTAATGTGTGTCCTCAATTGCATACTGAACCATTTCAGCTGGTAGTGGCCTGTGAAGAAAATAAAATTGAACTCTAGTAAAATGGAAACTAGCCAGTAAACTAGTATAGACCGATATATTGAGCTTTTGCCCTTCGTCGGAGTAAAAGAGTGAAGTAAGGGCAGGAGTCGTTATAACAGAAGCAGGAAAGTTAATAAGCCAATCAGAAAGTGAGAGGAGAAGAGATAGAACCAATAGCTTAATAAAAAGGAAATCGCTGGAAAGGTCAATGAAGTTAAGTAGCTTTTTTTTGGTGTTACAGATCTCCTTTTAACTTTTAACTTTTAATATTCAGTCATTCATTCATTCACTTTTTTTATAAACCACAGTGAAAGTACATACATGTAAGAGCATAAGAAGATGAAGAGCTTGTAAAAACTATGACAAACTTATTAACTGTAGTTTTTTAGTTTAAGTTTCTACCTTATTCTCCAGTCTGCCAGTTGATATTGTTTATTAGCAGTCACACCACAGAACTTTTTGAGAAGATAACTCAAAGAGAATCGCTCATAGTTCAAGACCCTTGATGCCTGGCCTGTGTCAAACATGTTCACAATATAAAGACCAAAGTCCCGCTGTAGCCATCCTATATCCATGTCTGCTCCATGGAGAATCTACCACAAGTTCAAGAGCAATACTCATTAATCAATATATCTCACAGCCATGAAAATGAAAATGAGGGGTTTTAATTGTTAGTATTTAAACCACTCATCATGATATTTGAGAAATAAATAAGGATCTAGGGATTTTTTTTAGGGTAAAAGACCAGGAGGGATAAAACTGCTATTCAAGAGGATAACATATAACAAATGGTACAAGATGAAAAGTGATGCATATTTGATGCTAACAGTGATACTACAGTATATGACAAATGATGATGATTATGAGAAACTGGAATAACAGTGTTGAATATAGCCTATGAATGATGCCACTGATGTTGCTGAGATTGATGATGGTGACAAGCATTGTTGACAATGACACTAATGATGCACCAAAGTAATGATCATGGTAGTGGCAGCTGCATGAAGATGATGATGATAGTGACGATGATGATGATGAGATAGTAAGAAATAGTAGAAAGAAATAGATGAGATAGTAAGAAGTTAAAACACCCAAAACTCAGCACCAAATATCACCTTGACCAGCTGCAGACCCACCTTGAGTATCTTGGGGTTAGTAAAGGATTCATTCAAGATGCTCATGTCACTGTGTAACTCCAGAGTATCAATAAGATAGTCATGATCTCGTGTGGATATTTGCATTAGGCAAACAAACCCCTGAAATGACCTGTATGAATGGTGCTACAAGAAATCAAATAAGATGCTATCAGAGGTCACAACTCAGGAGAAAGCCAAGATAAGCTGGTAAATATCAGTGTACAAAGCCTTAAGACTTGGACACATGATGTGATGTTGACTACAACATTGCCTGCAAAGTTGATTGCAAAAATGAAATTGCACCATGCACCCACCCACACAAAGTGTTGCCATGTAACATCATCAGTGCACAACATTTGCATGGGTGGACGCACAGTGCAATTTCCCCAATACAAGCAACATCACAGGCAATGTCACATTGTGTGTCCAAGCCTTTAGAGCTAGTTTTCCACTATGTCATTCCCTTGAGCATCATTTCTTTCTTTACCAGTAACAACACAACTCAAACATACCTCTAAATCAATTGCAAATTCTGTCACATTTGAAAGTCTTTGGCTTAATTCTTCAAGCTGTTCAACAGTGCCTATGAAAGTGTAAGGAGTTTCTTCCAGACTTCTATATAGCTGGAAAGAATTAAAATAATAACTTCAGGAACACTGCAAGCTTCTTAGGATTTCTGTGGACAAAGCTAACAAAACAAAATCATGTAATAATAGCATGTAACCCCCAAATGCGTGTGACTATAAGAAGGCATGAGGCTTCATGTCATAGTGAGCAAGACTCTCATTGAGCTGAAAGTTCTAAGCCCTAAACAAAAGTATCGTGTACAGAGAACAAAAGGTTATTTATTATTACAAGCTTATCACCTGTACTGGTGAGTCTTCTTAAACAGAAACAGAATTACAGTATAATTGTGATACAAGTTACCTCTTCTTTTGCTTCTTTTAACTGATATTCTGGTAGTTCAAAGACTTGTAACTCATGCTCATATGGATGACAGATCCTGGGCAGAGAAAAGCAATAGTAAAAAAATTTAGAGCTATACTGTGTAAGTTATAAAAAGACTGTGTATAACATACATCATGTACAGAATCCCCTCTCAGACCCTACTCACCCATGGACTATTATGCAGACATCCTTAGTGTCATCACGCAACTCTTTAGTAAAGTGTTGCTTGACCACACTAGGGACACCTGCATAAAATGCTGCCTCACTCAAAGAAAAATCCGATTCTCCCTTGTGAGAAAGGTAAAGAAATTAAAGTGTAAAACCTCTGCACCTTGGAGAAATTCAAAGCTCCTTGAAAATGGAACTATATACTGGAAATTCTATGGAAATTCCAACCTTCTTTGTCTGAGGCATGGGTGGTATTTTTCACTGAGCATCTTGGGTATACATGTAATACATGTACATGACTGTAGAAAGAGCATACATTTACCTTTTAGTAGTATTGTCACTAATCAATCTCTGCTGGTGAATAAAATCAGCTAAAGCTGTAGGTACATCAAGATCTTCTGGTTGAGGAGAGGATGGTGCATCTATAGAAGGAAAAAGTTTAAATGATGTTAGTAGGAGCCATGGTTCCTTGGAACAGTGTTCTTGCTGCTTTGAAATCAGAACACAGGATGGAGAATATTGGCACATTTCCAATTTTCTTTTCTTTACCTCACTCAATTATCTTCCATTCTTTCTCCTTTCATTTTCTTTATTTTTCATCTTTCATCTTTTCTTTCCCTGCTTTTTTCTTCTCTTCATTTTTATTTTATTTTATTTTCCACCCTTCCTTTCCCTTCCCTTCATTTTCCATCTTTTCTTGCTAACCTTATAATTAAATCTAAGGGGTCAAACTTTTTCCATTATAAAAATAACTTAATTACCGACTTTTTAAAATACAATTACTCACAGATTTGAAGTTCCTTTATTGCATTTGGCTTATGTTTTATAATAGGAACAAATGGTGAATTGGAATTATCAATTTTGTCTTTAAACTTTATTTGAGGCCGCAGGATATTCTTGGCCAATAGCAAGCGCACAGGATTGTCGTTCATCCCATCATGCTAGAATTATAATTAAAAAACAATACAGTTATTTTGGACCAGGGAACCTCTGCTCCCATTGTTACTAAGTCAAAAATCATTACGTGCAGTAACAACAAAGCAATATTAAGGTCTTGTGATTTAATCACAGACAAAAGATCTCTTTGGACAGTATTGCATAATTGCAGCTATGTTGGTGGTATTTAACAAACTTTTGTTTGCACCACCAACATAGCCGCCATGCCTTTGTCTTTTGATCCTCTTGGGAACGGTCACAAATCATTATTCCACTTTTGCTTTTCAATACTCATAGGTTAAAAATGTTTTTACATCACTTGACATTCAACTATAGATGCATTAAAAGACTCATGCTACTGCTCTGGGCACTTGTACATGTATGTGCACGATGTACATACATAAACTTGTATATTCAAGGAAACAAGCTAAACATTTGACAAAATAAATCTACATAAAATATAGCATCCTTGTGATTATTGAATTCTTTTTTCATTCCTTGATCATGCATGCACCTAGGGCAATATTTTTAGCATGAAAATCTTGACGTGTGGTTTGTTAGCAGCTTTTTCTAACCATGCTTCCATCTGCTAGCTATGGTGTCACATTTAAAGGACATATACAATTATAACTGAAAATAGCATACACTACGCCGATTCCAACTGGATACAACAGGTTTGCCTGGCTTGATGGACTGACTCATTACTGGTTTCTTATTCTTACTTAATCCTGATGCTTCATCAAGTTTAGTATCCTATAAAATTACAGAAAAAAATTTAAAGTAAGAAATATGCAATTCTAGCACAAAAACTGGTGGTCCCTGACAATTTCAAGAATTAAATTACAAAACATAATCCAAGGATTAACATTGTAATTTATTCCTAACACAAAAATGACAAAGACCTAGTTTGGGCCATGTGCTTACCACATCCTCAAGGATTATATCATTGGCTTCAACCAGATTTTCAAATAAATCATCATTATCAATGCTATCACAAGACTTTCCCTTCTTTGGCCACCCACATCTTACATGAAAATGTCGTAACAAGTCACTGGTTCTAGAACAGAAGAATTATTCAAGAAATTATATTGCATGTCAGAGATTATCCCATCCAAATACTAAAGGAAATTCTAGTCACAGTTGAGGCTCGGACACATGTTGCCTGCAACATTGTTTGCAATGGGAAAATCATGTGTCCATTTATAAAAGTAGAACTCATTTCTACTTCTGCAGCATCACCAGCAAAGTCACTGGGGGTATACGGTACAATTTCCCTGTTATAGACAACAGGCAATGTCAGAGGGAATGCCACATTGCACGTCTCAGCCTTTATAGCATGCTTTCATCTACTCTGCCATATGCTTTTTTAATAACTCAACTAAAGCCAAGTTGCTATACATGTAGTTGGTCAATCATTGGTTTGAGGTAGTTTTATTTACATGTTACATCACCATGGGCATATTGGTGGTATTTAACAAAGATTTCTTGTTAGGTTCTTTTGTCTGTGGCACCAACAAGGCCACCATGCTTTTGTCTTTTGATCCTCTTGGGAATGCTTGAAAACAAGCAACAGGAGAATATGGGTTCCCCTAGTCAGATCACACCTGGGGTCTTGAAATATAACTAAGGAGAAGGTGCCTTCTAATCTGCAAATGGAGACTTAATGTGCCTAGGATGAGTACATTAAGGTTTGGTACTCAGTAGCGCCATAAGGATCATAATCATAATCACAGACATAATCATAAACATAAGAAAATGATTGACCATTTTCTTATGATTATGCTTATGTATATGTTTATGGCAAATAATGTTTATATTTTAGTGCATTCCCACTAAGCAACGTAAGGCCCTTATGATTGTTTATGTTTATGATTATGATCCTTATGTCACTAGTGGATACAAGCTTAATTGTATTAATGATAACTGCACACTCCAGCTAGCAACCATTTATACGTAAGCAAGATTAACTATTTTGTCATGCACTATACATACAGTACCGCCTGAGGGTCTTTTAACATGTTTTGCGCGACTACACTCAAATTACACGCAGAGTACACTCAGACTACACTCAGACTACACTCAGACTACACTCAGAGTACACGCAAACTACACTCATACTACACTCACAAGAATCTTTAAATACACGCAGACTACTCTCACAATAATTCGCTGTACACTCGGACTGCACGCAAGCTACTTTAAGCAAGTTCTATACTTGTTGCACGAAGTGCGAGTAAAGGTCGTTCGTACTAGTGTTTTTTGTTTTGTAGTCAGTGTATGAAAATGATCTTAAAATTATATACCTGATGTTACTTAAGCAATATTCTAGTCCTAAAGCAAGCGAAGTTGTTTCATATTATTGTAACAAAGTGTCTAAATGCCCGGCAGCCGGTAACGGTTACAAATGAGCTAAATGTCTGTCAATTCAAACTTTTTCAAATGATTCGGCTAAACCACCGGAATCATTGTGTTCAAAATACTCTATCTTTGATAAAATCTACAAAGCGCTTACCTCGATCTTTGAATATTTATATATATTCGCCTCGATCGGCACACCCCACTTTTTAAATTCATAACCAAACAAAATTCAGACCTAACTTGTACGGTTGCGGTTTTTGACGCTTGATTATAAGCTTGGGAATTTCTCATCTTAATTATTTGAATTCGCGGTAAAGTTTGGGCTGCTAGTTTCAATAA
>WUAP02147344.1:0-44800 GCA_015163945.2 Stichodactyla helianthus | reverse complement strand
TCAAACATAATTTTAATTGTAACAACAAACTGCAATAAAAGGATATATTAAAATACGAAACAAAACACAAAGACTTTTATATATACAAAGAAAAATGTTCCGAATGTTTTAATCAACCATTTATTTGCTGTTGATTTCTTTTAAATAATGTAAATATAGTGTTTTTTTAGTCTCACCTTGGATAATTTCCCACTGTGAACACGTGAAAACAGCTCCAAACACCATGAGGTTTTGCTTAGTGACCTCTCCTAAGATTTCCCCACGGGAATCCCAAGCGCTTTCAAAATCAAATATTTTTGTTTTTATTTTTATTTTTATTTATAATGTTTGAAATTTTTATTTAGATTTTCAAAATCCACAAGGTTTGATGTTCATTTTAAGCTATATTCTGTCGGGGACCTTAGAGTCCGTTTAAGACAAAGGAGAATAGACCTTATTCACTTGGGCGTAGTGTTTTCCCAATACAGACCTCTTGGGAATACGATTCTTTGTTTGAGGTTTATCCATATTAATGTATCTTATCAAGTGTTACCATTAAACAAAGGAAAAAGTCCCAAAGGAATGACACGTGACCTGTATTGGGAAAACAAATGCGCCCAAGCGAATAAGGTCTATTCTATTTTCGCCGATATTCTTGAGATATGTCTTTGATTCGTCTTTCCGCTGACCGTTATTTGCGCTGGCACGTAAGATGCCCCAAGGTACCGCTCGGCATTTGAACGGCTCGCCCCTTCGGGGCTCGCAGAGGTAATAGGTGCCAGCGTTTAATAACGGTCAGCGGAAAGACGAAACAAAAATCAAAATGGCGGAAATATCTCAAGCGACATCACCAAAAACAGCATTCTGCCGTGTTCCCTTGATTAAAATGTGGTTTTCTGTGTACGTATATAGCTTATAGAAAACAGTCAGCGTTGTGCGCACACGGTAGCGGTTATGCGCTGTACACGTGCAATATCCGACTTTATAAAGCTTGTCGTGCGTATCTTAAAAGGCTGCACTTGCAGTGTCGTTTATTTGGCCCACTTATGCTAAGATATGATAATATCAAATGATGACAAAGTGTTCGGCTTGTGTGCTGATTATTTTGTAAGACTGCAAACAGAATATGATAGCGCTAAAGATGATGCACACACGACACTAAAAATGCAATGTTTTTTGTGTTTTATGGCGTGGTATTTACATCTTGCGCGCTTCTATTGTGTTGCACAAACACATTTATTTACTTTCTTCAGGAATCTGTTAAGTTAAACTCGATCTCTTGAATCACGAGAGTTACAACTATTTGATGGTCGGAAGCCAGCTTTTAGCCAACTCTTGCCCCTTTCTGAAATATAGTTTAGCACTGATTTGTGCACACAAGGGCCTGATATAACAAGTAGAAGTTTTTCTCAAGTGAGGAGGAAATTGGCTTCAGGTGCATTAGGGAATATAATTGTCTATGCAGTATACCGATGTTCCAGTTTTAAATTCACCTAGGGTGGCTGGAGATAGAACAACTCTGAACAACTACTAGTTAACTCTTATGAAACTAGTAAATTGACGAAATTGCCAAAGCTTGTGAGTTGGGATCTCGCGCGCGGCTATGGATTCTGAGTTTCCCAAACCGTTTTGGGAAAGGGGAGAGTTGCCAGTCTTCTAGGGGGCTGCTGTTTCGCCATAGAATTGATTTCTCGATAAAACAACAATCGGGATCTCAACTGAGCCTTGTTAGCTCAGTACAGCGATTACTATTCTAGAAAAGCGCAAGTCAGTGCTACCCACGATAGGAACCGGGAATGCGGTCGGTTTAGAGTGGTCAGTGAAAGCTACCGGTACGATTACGATACAAGACTAATACTCTCCCCAAAGTCTGGGACTTCACATTTTGCAAAATGGTTTCTTTCGCTTCTCGCTCGGAATGGTCGACTAAAAGCGGTCGGTCTAACCAGAGGTCGCTCTCTTTGGTCTAGCGATAACAAGTCACTGAAAACATCTGTATTAAGTCAAAGATGAGTAATAGAGAACAAATCACTAACTAAAATTAAAATATCGCCAAGTAAACCACACCAACGTACGCTAAAAGACTTGAACAAAAATCTGTCGAAAGTCAAGCATTTTAAAGAAGTTAATTATTGCGTATCATCTTTCTCCACAGGCAATAATGAACAAATTTAACAGATAAAAGTCGATGGCGAAGATGGAAAAATCTTCTCTCGTTGACGGACAACCCGAGATATTTTAGTGCCTGCAAAAAAGCATCGTAATTATGAGTAAATGATCCAGCTCTATTTCATTTTTAATGGAATTTTTGGCATTCCAGAGGTCAGTAAATAAACTAGTGGAGCAGTCCGGATGACTCAGCCGAATTACTTATGAGGAAACTCCACGGAAACGCTTCCTTAATTGTGGAGCAATGTAATTTATAGTTCTCGGTATTTCGTCGATAGCAGCTGAGCTAAGTTGTAAGGGAAGAAATCTCGAATTGGAAAGTGATTAAAGTATATGAGATGTTTTACTATATCAGCCGCGAATATGTAGCCGCCTTAGTTTAGTAATCAAGATTTAGAAATGGATAACTGGGCCTTTTTGGGCGCCAGCACGCCTCAGATTTCCCGCCAAAAAGGCAGGTCTTTTCGTAGACGCAAGCCTATGATGGACATCCGTTTTTGTTAGTGAAATTGGTGATCATGTTTTAAAGTATGTAAACCGCAAATATGACGGTAAGCTCAAGTCGTAAGAAACACAAAGTTAGATCTAATTCACAAATCGCATTTTTCTTTTCATACCTTTTCTATTATTGCTTGAAATAAGTTTTAAAAAAATTCAAGGGTTTGTATGTTTGTCGCATTTACAAGCCATAAATAATCTCCATCGGAGGCCGGTTTGGTTGATCATGGTTTAGATTTTTGTTTTTTAATTGTGTTAACATAGTTTAGCAAGGGAGTTATCAGCTGAGATAACACGAGATTCTTTAAAGTGGATGCTTGTTAGCCCCTTGAAGAGGGTCACAGAATAGCACCAGCTCTACCGCACTTATCTGACAGAATTGGCACGAATTGAAAAATTCCTCACCGCGACGAACTTCACAACAAGAGATTTTTCTTGAGATATCAGCTATGTTTCCAACTAACTGTTTTCAAAAGCCAAGGGATTTGAGCTATATATAGGACAATTCAAAACCATCGGGACGGGTTAACAAGAGACAGATGCTGAAGCGATGAACTCGAAGCTCGAAGGAGGTACCATGATTTCTAGTAGGATTGGTTTCAATTGGCAATCTTCGAAGTCGTCGGTGGTTAATAACATGTTGGGGTGTGCGTTTGGTCATCTAGTACGATCGTATTCATGGCAAATGCTCTCACTAATAGCCCCAATTCTGGTGTAATTAAAACAAAGTCAATGTGATATGGCACGTTTAACCATGACCTTCGCCAGACAAGCCTGCTTTCTCTCTCATCCTCTTACACAACCATTAGAAGAGCATGATTAGTGCGCTGCACTCGTCAACCCTGCCAGCAATCGAATTCAGTTTATTTACCATGGTTTATCATTATATAAACAACAGCGAAGAGCGACATACCACACGCGCAAGACAACAAATCATGTGGCTAGAACAGTTAAGTTGGTCTCGGGACGGCATGTGTCTCTATTTCCTCGATAAAGTGCACGATAAGACATAATTGCGGGGTGCATTTTTGGGATAATTCTCGTATCGGTGCATCTTGATTAAATTCGTCATCTTTCAGGCCCAAACGTCAGATCATTTGTCATCTACAAAGGGTATTATATATATACACTATATAGGCAATTACTCCGTGTAATTAGCAAAGAGGTAGTGTTTACTCGTGTCCCATTCTTTAACGCCCAGTAATTTAACAACTCGCAAACTCCGCTAAAATAAAATAAAAACGATTTATTTTGTCTGTCAGTCAGAGGATGAACATAAGTCAACATCATCGGATCTTTTATCTTTTCATGAACAAACCGTGATAGAGTTTCTAGGTTGAAAATGGAATCTTAAATCATTCCCGTGTTGGGTTGTAGTCCGTCAACTTGACGTTTGAGGTTTGTAGGCTGGACGTCGCAAAAAGGAATGGATCGCGCGGGACTTAATGTGAACACGTTTATACAATTCGTTTATATCTGTGAGAGTATCATTGCCGCAGATAGGTCTTGAATTGTCCCTTCTTGCCTCATTGGGGTTCGATTGTAGTTACCAGTTATCTATCGGCTTGAATCAGTAAAACTGATATGCGAGTCTTATTAAATGGCTCCGTCTGCGATTCCGTCGTCAATGGGCAGCTCACTTCATGCACGCACTCCGAAATCACGTCTTTGGGAAGGATTTTGTAAAAATTTTGACCAATTGAATAATCCTTGCTTGTAAATAGATTGATGATTTAGAGTTAAGACCCTTTTGAAAAGAAAAAGTGACTAAAATAATAAGCTTCTTATGCTAAGCAAAGCTTTTAGAAATCTGAATGCCACTCATTTGACGATGTGATTCAGCGTGTCTGTAAGGTATTCCCGCCAATACGGCGCCCTGTGCCACCCGCGCTGTCATGTGACGTCACCACTGATAGCCGTTGCTACGATACGGAGGGAAAATTGAAAAGATGAGCAGAGGAGCACTTACACGACTGTTTACCTTATAACTGAAACCAGATACTTTGGAGCTTGCTTACAACCTAAATTACCATGGAAGTTATGGAATTATCGATGTATCTATCAAGAGATGAAGTCGCGAGAAATGAATAGAAATTGCTAGCCACTCAGACAACTCCTTATAAATGCTATAAATTTACCTTTAATTTCTGATCAAGGAGCACTTAAAAGGCTTTTTCGTAGGTTTTTGGTGGTTCTTTTAGTGTATGTGGGCGCGGTTCGACACTGCATCTATTAGCTGTTATATCGCGCATGTGAAATGTGATTCAATGATTGATTGTTATTTTTAAGGGAGGAGGAGAAAGCTATCCTGATTTCAGCACTTTGCGCCCTTTTTGCGCGCTACTTTATGGTCGTGCGACCCAATAGTGCCTCCTGTTACTTCTGACTGAGTGAAACGCTTCAAATTTGTTGAAATCAAAGGTACGCACACATTTTGATAAGAACGTCAATGATGGCCTCGTGTCCGCAATATTGGACCCACACCACCGCACAGGCAGCAGAATTGACCAATTGCGACTAATTTCGCCAAGCTTTTCTCCCTTTGGGAGAAGTTTTTCTAACGGAGATGATCGTATTTTGATTTCGAAAGAAATCAAAATAAGTCGATGATTAATTTCTTTTGGCAATTGACTCATTTGAGTAATGTGGGTGGCGCTGTAGTACTACTGTTGTAATCGAACAAAATGGAACCTATCGGGTAATCCCGGAAACCGCACGGATAGCTAGTTTCATCATGCTAAACGAGTCGAATGGTCCGAGTCCTGCAAGATAAGAAGAAAGAAAATTCAAACTCCGAAACTGGTAGCATTTTGATAAATTAAAACAAGAAACGGAATTGCTTTTTGAGTGGGCAAATTTAAATAACAGTAAGTCGCTTTGTTTACACTGAAGTGACTTTTAATTGTAGCTTTGTATAATATACACAAAAGAACCAGGAGAATTGCGAGATGAATGTCCAAACTTCTCTGCAATCCTTGCGCAGGAAAGGGCCCGGACCACACCAGGCTACCGTGTCAGTTCAAGGCTATCAGTAGATTTGGCTGTTCTTTCATATCAGTTTCTCGATTAAGAAGATATTGCTCGGCAATTCTGACAGTGAAGGTTAGAAGGCCGGGTCATAAGAAACTGCAGAGGTCGTTTTCTGACACCAGTCATTTAAACTGCCAAAACTAAGCTCTTCTGCCATTTGGATGTAACAGTTTTTTCCTCAGTATTTGGTGTTCTATTAGGTTATAATGAATAACACCTGTGTATACTTGCCACTATTCACAGGAACAAAGCAATTTTGTGTTGGGTGATTACGAAAATAAAGACCAAAGAATGCTGTAAAATGTCTGCTAATTAATTATCGATAATTGATAACATTCCCTAATGTCAACCTTGCTGGATAGGCAAGTGGCGCCGAAGCGTGCTCGAATAATCTCATTGAAACTTTAAATTCTTCTTCTGTGTAATTCTAATCGAATCTAATGTTGGAAATAAATCTTTGAAACAACTTTAATTCCAGATGTATTTAGTTTAAAACCCCTTTAGATTTATTTTAAATGCGATTTTCGAAGTTTCAATTCGGTAAATATGCCATTGAGTGTGGCTCATTAGGGAATTACAACAGTAACTGCGTTGTATATGTTTTTTGTTACCACCTTAGAGTACCTTCACGGAAATGGTGATGACGTTTGGTGTGACAGTGACCAATGTGGCCTCGGTCCCTTGTCTTTCTCACTTCACTAGTTATCATTGAACATCTATTAATTTGACAAATAGCCAATCAGGGCTTCGTATCTAAATTGTGATCATTAGTTGCTAATTTCAACATAACGAAGTTGTTTCAGTTTGGGTTCATAGTGTCGAGGATCGAGAAGACGAGATTGCTCCACGGAACAAGGTAGAAGAGAATAGATATATCGAAGGACAGAGAAGCCTAGCGAGGAGAAAGACAACTCACTGAAGATGCAACACTGTAACTGGGAGCGTAGCGTCCCCAACGTCTTCACCCCGTCTCCGTACAACTCATCTTCCTTCTACATCGACGATATTCTCAGCAATGGATCCCAGAAGCCTCAACCTACACTCTGTACTTCGACAATTTGTGAGCCACCCAAACCACACTGCATCTCGCCACCATTTCATCTCCCAACCCCATCAAGAACATACCCAAACCTGAACCTAAACAGTCCATTTGTCCCGTACAATCGTCCATTCGGCTTCCAAGCCCAAGGATTCCAAGCACCAAGCATCCCAAGCGTGTACGAGGCATACAGCGATCATAGTAAGTGTATTTGAAGATCCATCTAGGAGAAGATTATTCTAGATTTGAGAAATATTTTGGCCGACTTTTATTCTGTGTTATGAGATTAAGCGTTCGGTGTGAAGTAGCGAGATGTGAAGGTATCGGAATTAAGGTTTTAAGGGATCGCTTAGCGCTGTTTGCATAAGAGAACTCAGTTAATTCTCAACACTATCACCTCCTAGATTACTTAATACAATAACTTTTTCTTTAAACCACAATCCCTCCTCTGCCTTGCGAAGTAAGTGATAAGAACATTTCAGCGGTTAGGATTTTTTGGCCTCGATTTTTACGGCTTGTGGAAAGCCTTAGAAACAACATGATATTGCAGCATTTAGCCAGAGGAACCACGTACGTCTTCGTCTTCTTGACAGTGTTAAGTCAGTCTTAAAACTGTGATTCCAGATTTGCTGTACGCTTACTAATCCTAGTACAAACCTGACTTCACAAACAGACTGCATAAGGACTTCGGGGTCTAAAATAAGTTTTAGCGTTGGCATTGATACGGTTTCAAGAGAGCTGAAGTGTAAAACTTTACAGCTTCTGTATTGAATCCTAAAACTGGATTAAGCATTCTACGTTATTCCGCCTTACATTTGCCGCGGAAATAGCACTACACGAAGTCTCCCCTGTCCAATTTTTATCGACTAAATTCTGTTTATATTGATTGCTATCTTGTGTTGTAGGTTAACTTTCTTTGTTTTTCCCCCTTCCTTGAATTCACAGGCGCATGGAATCTTTTCCTTCCCAAACCACAAAAGAAAAAAGGTGGCCAGGTCCGATTCTCGAATGAGCAAACAATGGAACTCGAAAAAATATTCGAAAGTCAAAAGTACCTCTCTCCGCCGGAGCGAAAACAGTTATCAAAAGTCTTAGGCCTGACAGAGAGACAAGTTAAGACGTGGTTTCAGAACCGACGAGCAAAATGGCGAAGATTCAAGCAAGAAACCCAGGGAGAGAAGTCCGACAAACTAGAAAACGAAGAGGCAACGAGAGACCCACCAAAAGGCTCTCAAACTTAACTAAGATGTCGTTCGGAATGGGAACCAATTTATTTTCTTGGTGTATATTATTTAATTTAGTTCCTAATGTCAGGGAACTTTCTATAAAAAAGTAGCCTTGCTTCAGTATATCTGTAGTCAATGAGAGGACTCAATCTATATATGACACTTACTGAACAGTTAAAAGGTTGGTTTGTTTTCCTGACGACTGCAACTAAGAAGGCGAATTAAAAGTTGTCCATTTTAAGAATCACCGATGATAATCTATACAAACATTGTTCAGTCGTCTTTCTGTTGTCGTCAAGTTGAGTCATGCAGTCCAGGACGAGCTGCTGTCTCGTACTATCAGCTCGAAGGAGACATTTATATTCGTAAATCCTTCTCAGTCAGTCCTAAGAAGACTTATCTTACTACGGCGCATTTACCGTGTAGATTATTGGCTAGTCTTCAAGAAATAGCTGCTCAAACCAGCCCAATTTGTGACGATAAGTTAGGTTATCCCTGTAATTACCAGCAAATCGTGAATTAACGTAATTTTAATTACATTCATGTCAATTGTATAAGCATCAAAATTAAACGTTAGAAAAAGAGAGAGTGCTTGGTGGTTAAATTGGGATTTGAAGTTCGCTTAAGTCAAGGTTTTCTTGTCTCGTTTTAGATGAACACACTAGTTACTGTAAGAGCTCATTGATGACAAGACAGAAACTAGGCATTACAGCCTTTTCTTTTCTTTTGAGGGTCTTTGTATGAAAAACAAACTCCGATGGTCAACAAAGTTTGCTTTTTGCGCACACAAATTATTTTGTTTAGTTTAGGTATCACTTTCAAGTACCAAAAACCCATCCACGGGAGACGGATCGGAGCCACTGGCTTTGAGAGTTGAGTGTCTCAACATGTGTGTGTATGTGCCGTACAAGTTCTTTGTCTGACGCTGGGATCTCTGGATAGTTTTGAAGCGATTTTAAAGGGTCTTGACAAGCTAGATAATTGCCTCGGGTCGATCCATGACATTCGACTCGACGGCCGTGATTGACAAGCTCTTCTATCAAATAGCCAAGTAGGATCGGGAATTATTGGACGTTTAATTGCTCTCGGAGCAAGTAGAGTAGTTGCAATCATAAAGCTTAGCTGTCAGAGAATGAATGCGAGGAGACAATGCGGTACCAGAACACAATTGCCAAAGGAAACGAGAAATGATTTGTGTACATTACACTGGTTGTACTCAAGTGTGAGAGACGAATCATCTCAGTTCTGACTGATGCGATTTGCATGTCCCAAACCATTATCCAGCCGGCTAATTGCCCTTACATGAAGGCGCGGGACTGATTTATTTGGACAAAGAAGTTTCATATAGTTATCAAGGAAATGTACTAGCCGGTCAATGCGCTGGTTCGCATCTCGAGAGTAGTGAAGGTTACTTCTTCGTTCTAATTGAACAGGACAATAATTGTTATTAGTGTTTTGCTTTACAATTTAGGTGTGAACCAAATGCCTATCAATATCAATCTATAAAACTGAGGCATTCACTTAAAGACAGCCATCGATTTTAGATAGTAGATGTGAAATACCAAATGGTTTTATAAAAGCCTTTCCAAACAATTGCAAAAGCTGCTCCCCACAATCTAGTTTAATGGTATTGAATGGCCATTATGAAGGTGTTTCATCGTTTTCAATTAACTATTTTTTTTCTTTTTGTGCTGTCAAGCGTGCGTCAATGTTTTCCTAAAACCCTAGACAATAAATCGATTCAGTACAACTTAAAAACAATTAATTTAATATTACTGTAACTCGAGTTTGTTCAGCCTCGCTAAGCAATGAAATAATTACCATGTAACTGAGAGAAACGAAAGACGACGTTAAGTTGGTCACTTAACAGCAAGCGCGTCAGGGAAAAAAAAAAAAAAAAAAAAAAAAAGACATTCAAGATACTTAAATTTTAGTTTATTTGGTTTTCAAAAGTTTTTTGACACGATTAGCAAGTCTTCCATATCTTCAAATCCACGTGAAATAAGTGAACAATTTATACGTTGAATGGAAAAGCTCTTATCATCAACTTGGTTTAACAAAAATCAAAGTTTCTTTTCAAAATCTCTTTTAAGTTCTTAGTATCTTTTAGTGCCTACTTAGGCAGACTATAAAGGTTCCAATCAAGGTTCGTTGTTTAAACGCTTTAAGACTTAAGAGAGCGAACTAAAAGCCTATCAAATCTTAAGTTTGCATTGCTTTCACGGTTTGTGATCTGGTATCGATTTCATTACGATAGTTAGAGGTTTTGTTACGGTCATTACTTCTTGTCAATGAATTACTAAAACAAGAGTTTCAACTCTTTTAAAAGAACTGCCACCACTGTCATTGATATGGTCCGGCTACATGCGCAGCCATTCGTCATTCCTTCCGGTTTTGTCGATAGCGAACAAGTGCTGGACCAGCTGCTTCACATGGACCAACAAAGACCCCATCACACTTATTCCTTATTAAGCTTTTCTTTCGCAATTGTGAGAACTTTTTAAAAGGGAATTAAAACTGGACAAACAGCTTTTTCTTTTGAGTATTGATGGCAATGTTCTTTGGTTCTAATCCGATCATCGTCCTAACCGCTGACAGATGCCTACTGGGATTTCACTTCCCAAAAAGTACAGTTTGATAAACAATACTTTTATTTTTTTATTTTCTTTTAACATCACCATGGTTTTCCTTCCCCTAGCCCTCAAGATTATAGTTAGAGACCTGAAATAGAGAGAAACGAAGAAAAGGATAGAGGGAGAGACGGGAGAGACGAGAGAGACGGGAGAAAGAAAGAAAGAAAACAAGAGAAAAAGAGGAAGAACCCAAAATTTCTTTCCAAGGTCTTTCCACTGCCATCCAATTAGGATATCACAACACTGATAGGAACAGATTTTTTTTGAAAAAGGCGTACAAATCGGCAGTCATCGCTTATTATCGCCCGCTATGCAACAAAACAGTCACTCGTCTGGATGTATTTCATTGCAATTTATTTTTGACGAGAACGTCCAATTAAAAATCATTTCCGACTCAGGAGATTCAGTTTTATGAACACTATGTACACTGAGAATGAGGTTTCTATTCTTAAAATCAACTTCAGAAATTTAAATCCTTTTTATGGCTTGTTGTAATAAAGTTTTTTCCCCCAAGAGTTATTTTGTTATAGCTCAGGAGTATTGAGCGCTAGTTTTTTTGTACTTCTGACGGATCTGTCACACAGAAACATAAGTAAATTCTACACATGAACAGTTTATCGCATTGAAAATTGTGTTTATTTTACGGAATCCTGCATTATAACAATTTTTAATAAATGTCGACCCACCAAAAGAGCACTCGCCGAAAGAATGTGAAAACAGACTGAAAGGCAAGTCCTTCTATTAAGAACCTTTATTGTCACAAACTGCCAACACACACACAAACACGTACAAAATTAGTGTTAATTAATGAAAACTCACTCGCCATCAGACACCAACACAACCGTCGTTAAAACACCAATTTAGGTTCTGAAAGATTCTCAATTGCTATTCCTATAGCCTTATGAATTGTAAAGACAAATTGTGTTGGTGGAATTAAACCGAGACAAATCCTGAATCCTTAGCACAGCGTTGCCTGTGTTGGTATATGTTGTATCAATGTCAAGAGACCCACCATCCATCTGCCAGCCATATGGGCTCCCCCATCTGTCGACAAGGCAAGTTTTATTATTCGACGCCCATGAAAACTCAAAGTATTGAGACGGGAACTCCTATAAAGTAAAATTTTAGTGTTCAGTCACGCTAATATTTTATAATACTGTTTTGCCATTACATCAAAGGACATAATGCCATATCTTGTTTTAGATTGAGTACCTATTTTAAGCTGAGATAAAAATGCTTTTTATTATTGAGAGGAGTTTGTTTAAACTTTAGTCTGTTGCTGATAGATACAGGATTTTGATATTTATAGCTTTAGAAGCTACTTTTTTGGCCTGAATTATAAACAAATCAAATGGAAGAGAGAAATCTGTCAAGAAGCCCGAACCAGTAAGTGCTATCAAACCATGATTTCTTTTGATTGAACTCCACATATCTAAATTGCACAGCAAATCAGTCAAACTGTGAGAATATATTTTGGTACTTTAAGGGGTTTTTTTATTATCATTATGGTATTCTTAGAATTTCTAAGATCCAAAAATATCTACATTAAAATTTTTCTCTAATACCCGAATTCCATTCCCGAAATAGCTGAATTTCACTAAAATTCCTCCCTAATGCTTTCAAACTTCTTATCAATACTGAAATCAGTTTAACTTTTCAACCTATTTGAATTATATGCTTTTATTTTAGTTTTTATCGACAAAGTGGTTTTTGATTTTTGGTATTGAACAATATTAAACTTCAAAAGTAACTTGACCATAATCATCAAGGACAATTTTCCTCTTACTTATGAATTAAGTCTTGTGTAGTTAGTTTTTGGTAAATAGTTATGGGTACAGTACGGCTGGTACGCAAAAAGTTAGTCAATAAATCATCCTAAATTATTGAGAGTCGTAATTGAAAAATTGATTCCTATCGACTTGTGAGCTCTTTATCATCAGACATGACAATAACTGAAAGTTTTACGTAGGAGCCGTAAACAGGGAGGTACGACCAATTAAGAAGAAGCTAAGAAGAAGAGATAAGTTGCCAAAATATCATGATATTTTTATACACGGTTTTGAGTTTTCTATCGACTGTATTGCCATATGAATCTGACTGACCCAGTCCAAATCGACAACCATTATTTGACACTATAACAACTCAAAGATTGGCGCCATGCGTGCTTCTTAAACGTCTCTATTGCCTACAAAGTTGAAGGCATGGGTTGACGTATATTTTAACGAGTTTTAGATAAAGCCAGATTGTAGTTCAGGGCTGATTGAATTAAGTCAGTATACTCATGAAAGCTGTTTTTCTTTCAATTAATTTTCAATTTTATAACATAATGTTTTCAATTTGAAATGATTTAGAAGCTGCCTTCTTGATGTCTTGTGCTGATAAACCCATTTGAGGCAATTCCACGCTCTTCTTTTACAAGTGTAGGTATTCGGTAATAGCAAAATGCTTCTATGGAGAGGGATCTACCTTAAGATATGTGATATAGATAGTTGCAACGATAGTCTCAATAGTAATTTTTTGTTATTTGCGCCAATATTTCAACACATTCTCTCTATCAGATCTTTTGATATTCTAGTCAGTGCTTTCAAGTTATTTTAATCTAAATTGGATTACGCATTCTATAATCTAAGTACTAATGAAATCATAGTGATTTTGTATTTAAAAAATCGACCTTCTGCGACAAAATTTGTCCTTATACTGTTAAATTTCTGAGCTTTTATGTTCGTTGCTAAAGCAAAAAGTCTAACGAAAGGAGACTGAAACCTAGAAAATATCACTGACAAAAATCATGCTATTCTCCGACAGAATTTAGTTTAACGCCAATTCCCTGTGTGAAAGTTTACCTGAACATGGCATCTGATTATGAGTCTCTGTGTCGGTTCAGTTAATTTTTATCTGGCAATGTGACACTGAAAATAAAAGGAATTGAGAGCTCTGCTAACCAAATGACTTGGTTTTATTAAATTTTATTTGTCGTTTTGTTGTCTTGGAATATATGGCCGTCATTAGTGGAAAAATAGTGGACACTGCGATGTAAAGAGGCTTATATAACCGCAGTAATATTATTCCCTTTGAACCATCACTACATCCACTACAAGTATCAGTTTCATCTTAATTCATCAACTTAAAATGTGTCGATTAAAGGAAAACACGGAAACAAAATGGATTTCGTTGTGTTTTGGACGTGAAAAACATCACGAATGATAAAAAACGTGAATGTTTTTAATCCTACCTCGTAAACCCATCTCGAAGATACATTAGCGCTGCTTATTATCTCAGAACTAGAGAGAAACGTATACCTCATTCAGCGCCAATACAGATACAATTAGACAGGCACCTTTTATCGTGTTCGCCAAGATATCTTCTGAGTGCCTACCTGTTTACCTGAATGAATTGCTGCCAAGGAATTTCAGTTGTCAAATGTATCTATACCGAAACCAAATGATAAAAATTGGGCTGAGTCTTAGGCAGACTGGTTAGTATGTTCCCGTCAAGTGGGTGAATGATCTTCTAGAAGAATAATGAAAATTTTAAAATGATGTATTTCTATTACGAAGGATGTAAACAGGTTGACAATTAAAGAATTGGCGCAATCGAGTTAAAAAAAGTCATGCTTACGATATACCATTCAATCATGGAGTTCTAAGATATCGCAGCGGCCTAAAGAAGCCGTTTCAGTCTCCATTCCTGATCCCTCTAAGCGCACTCCTGACCATTGCAGTACTGATGGAACATCTAAAATATTTGAGGAACCTTCCAAGAAGCTGTTTACAAAGAGGTGCCTTGATGTCCGAAGAGTCTGTGATTCTACGAGGACAGGAAGTGCAGCTATTTCATTTGTTAAACGTTAAGCTTTTTCTCGTTCTTTCTCGTCCTTGAGATTTGCTATCCTCAATAAACAGTGTTTTTCTCGGGGCTTTAGATTGCTTTTATTGTCAGGCTAGCTGGCAGTTTGGAGTGTCTTTTGTCAAGATTAATGTCTCGGATATGAACTGCAAAAGATCATTTAAGACACTAAATGGTCTTTAAAATCTAAAGCACAAAACAAAACAGAAGCCCTAGTTCCGAAATCTTTCTTTCTTTCTTAACATGTATGAACCGTATTCCGGCTCTGTATAGATGGGGTCAAGCTTTGATGTAATCTTTTCATATGCCATTTGCGAATGTTTTTTTGCTTTGCAGTTTTGTTCGGTTCTTTTCATCAAAAAAGCACCAGCTGTCTCCAGAAACGGGAGAAAACATCAACTTTAAGTGAGAACACAAAGTTTTAATTTTCAGGTTTTTAGTAAAAAGAAGTAAAAACTAAGCTTTATGTAAACTTGAATGCCAAGAATTGGAGTGAATTAACATTACTTTACTGGCAAAGTTGGCTTTGTTGATGTTCCTGTACTGAAGCGGTCCATGTTTTTGCTGGAGTTGCAAGACAAGTTCTGGTGAATGCCATTAAACAAACACACTCTTAAAGAATTGAACTAAGTTTCTTAATCGAAATATTCCGAAAATTATATTACTGATTTTAATCAAATGTTCAACTGAATGTCATAACACTCACTACAGGCTTCCAAGGTACACATTTCTTAGAGCAGAAAAATGACTGTTTTTCTTTGTACTAACGAAGATGGAAAGATATGGTACGGCGTCTAGCTCAAGTATCGCGCCAAAAACATCCAGGAACTTTTATTAAGACACTTGAAATCCCGATACATAAAATAGAAAATAAGCAATTGATACTCTTGAAAAATGAAAAAGATAGCAGTAACCATTTGGTACATACTGACAAACACTGAACTGGATTATGACCAAAAGTATCGTGGAAAATGTAAACATAAATACAATATATGGAGACAAATGATAGGAAGGAACAGAGCGGACGCCAACTGCTTATTCTTTCGTGACAACTGATCATGAAAATCTCGTTAGAGGGAAAAGCAGGAGAGAGAGAGAGAGGGAGAGAAAGATACGATCAACGGGAGACTTTGAGGTATGGAGTAGAAAATAACACCCAGGTATCTTTACTAGGTATCTTTCTTTGATCGAGTTTGTTTGGGGATACTAGTTGGTGTAATCCTTTCAGAACCGTCTGTAAATGAGGTTCTTTGATACTTAATGTGTAGGCTCTTCAGAAGGGCAATTAGTGGCACAGGCTGGAATGTAATGTGAGCGATACTTAAATGTCACCATCCTGATTACAATCGATGCGACCACAAGTTCCTCAAATCGCTCGAGGCAAGGATTCAAGATATGATAATAAGGAAATAAAGTACTCGCGCACGAAACCTCTAAACTCGTTTTTTCGGTCGGTTTAAAAACTTTTACCCCCCATTCCAGTACTTAGATATGGCTTTGGAAGTGTTTTATAGAAGGGATAGTATGAGCCAAAACCCTGTAGAGTTGAAGCTATGGTGCAAGCTATGTTATGATTGATGGACTTGGGATAATTGGATTGTTAATTCTGAGTTAATAGACACGCCTCGAGCAAACAGATGCATTATTTTGTACAACTGGTTTCTTTTACAAGCTGTGGTCACAAGACGCAGATTGAATATTTGGGTGTTTACTAAGGACGGATTATTTGGTCGTCAAGTTAATGGGCTTGCTTGATGGAATAATAGAAAATATGCTTAATCCGCGATCGTGGGCACGAGAAATATTTCAAACACATGACGAACAATTATATTTATGTATGTTTTTCCGATGGCACAATATTTGAAATGCGTAATTTCGCTATAGCTCTATCACCTCTTAGCTGAAAATAAAATAAAATATTGAAACCTTCAAAAGAAACAAGGAGTTTTGCAAACTTTCTTTGAGATCGACATAAAATTAAAACTTTAAAGTATCCTTGAGTTTGAAGTTGTTCAAACAACCTTTTTTATTCCAATTTGTTTGACTAGAGTCGCTGGTCATCGTGGCTGGTACTAGGCATACAGTATTACATCATGTGTTTCAGCAAAGAAAAAGGTAGAGTCATCAGTCAAAGGCACGGCTGGTCACTAAAGAGAAACGAAATGTGTAGCACACGTGTTCTAAGATTGCAATTCGTAACTCAAGGAACTGGAAAAAAGCCAAGATCAACAATTTATTGTGCAAAACCATATGAGAATTGTACAGACAGCTTGTACGACTATGTACTGAGTAAAATAAACTTGAGCTGGAAGAATCTTGAAGTTTTGTTTCGTGTTAGTTCACATGTTTATTGTTGCACACATGTTTGGATAAATTAGGCAAAGTACTTGAAACTCCCATTTTTAAATCACGTTGGGAAATACTAAGTAATAAGGGTATATCAAGTGAGTGCAGTTCAGTTATGCACGTTTGGGTAAAGAGGAACAAGAGTGCGAATGAACTAACTAGAATGGATATAAGTGTACTCGAATCTTTTCCAAGATGGCGTCCGCTCTCGCGAGCTTCACGCCTACCCACACACCTCTTGTGAAATCGTATCGCTTATTAGAATTTCCTAGATTAAAATCAATTTAAAATTCCGGGAAAACTATTTTTGGTGACTCCTTTCCCGTGCCTACACTTCCGAAAGTAAACATTTCCGGTTTGACGTGTATTGACGTCACCAGTGACGCAATCACTACCTCGTCCTAGCCCAAAATAGATCACTGGAGACTCGAGATGACATATGAAATGTTGTGCCAAGATAAATGAAGTGAGAATTAATTTGTACCTCGAATTTAGTGACGAAAAATCGTGTTAGAAAAAGACAAATTGAGTGTGGAAATGTGAGCAATAATCATTCAAGTTGTTGACTTCGATTTCGCTTTGATTTATGATTAAATCAGTTTGTAGGTTTCTTGTTTCGTTGTGATTTCGACAGTATTACGATTTGATGATTTGGCCAAAAACGGGACGACAAAAAATTTCTAATCAAGCATATATGGAACTTACCTTGTTATCTGAATCGATAGCAATAAATGTTTTGAGTCTGTGCCTACTTTGTTTACTGGTGAAGATATTCGCACACTGGTGTGTAGTGAGTATGACTAATGATATAATAGTAGCGAGGAAGTAAGCTAGCAAGCTCGCGAGATAGCAATGCGAGCACGAAAGGAAGGAATTTAAGAAGAAGATGATGAAGAAAAAGATTATAATGGTCACCCATTCAGCCACTAACCCAGCCCACCAGGCTTGACTCACTGTCTTGAAAGCACATGCATTTAGCCACTAGTCTATCGCTTTCAAACAATTAGCACAATAATACACGCGAAAACAATGCACCAGATAGACTAGATTTTTTCTTTCAACAAATCAATGTGAACCGCACTGAGTTAGAGCAAGGAGTTGGTCGTATCATGGTCTAGGAGCCGGCCAGTGCTTTACCTTGATGCCTTCGGGCTAGAACTCGACACCCCTTGGATGACTCTGAAATCCATACTGCGCCATAAAATAGATAATTCAATTTTAACTTTCTTCCTCTTTTTCTCCTTTTCCTTTTCCCTGTCATTTTTTGTTCTTTCTTTAAAATCCTTAAAATAAATAAAATAAAATAATAAAAATAAAAATAAAAATGATTTTAGAAAAACCCGGCAAAGTTTCAAAAATTTTTTTTGTCGCTTGGTTTCGCTCACAGTTTTAAGAGCTGGTCTTTAATAACAGAAAAGAGGAATAAAAATAGTTCAGTGACGATTGATCGAGACCACTGAAACACATCCTGCAGGCAAAAACCATCAAGTTCTATCCGCCAGTGCGAGTCCACCTGTCCGGGTTCTCGTTTTATCTACCCCCAAGGAAGTAATTCTATTACTGCAACGATTCGAAATATTTCCTGTAATTGGATTAGACGAAACTAATCAAAGGCACGCGTAAAGTAACGCAGTACATAAAGAACAATTGAGATATTTTTTATAGTTCTTCAGACGTCACCTAAAACAAGTGATAATTCAATTTCCTGGAAACATGTACTGTCTGTCTGGACATTACTCCCAGTATTCCTGGAAAATCTGTTTAATACCATACAGTTCATTTTCAAAAGTTCCAAACTTTGTCGAAATGGGACGTTTAATTTTTAACTCTTCTGCTGAAAAACTAAAAACATGTGGTTGTTTCATAACTCGAATCGTTTTGTTGGTGACTTCAAAAGAACAAAGACACGCGCATTAAGTGATTAAAAACAGAAAGCTGTAAAATCCATCCATCGGATGAAGTTCTTATCGAATTAACGCTGCAAGCGGTACTGGGTGCGGTGAGGGAAACTGAAAGATTTCGAGTCGCAACCGAAGCCTGTCAATCATTCTCTCATATCTAATCCAAGGCCAAACCCATCCGATTAGATTTTATTACTTGTTAATTAACTGTAATTACCGGTGTTCTTTGAGGTTGTAATTCAGTGCGATAAGCCTTGGCTAGACTTAGATTTCTTCACACTTAAAGGTGTTGTCGTATTGAGCGCGAGAATTGGGCTGTTGCTCCTCACAAAAATCCCACTCATCATATGTAGCTTCTTCGTCTGGATTTACCTGATTCTACTGAATACCGAAGAAGAATAGAACAAGAAGAAGATGAACAAGCGATTCATCAAAAGCAAAATAAAGCATTTTGAAAATCCTTACTACTCTTTTCTGAGTGAAAAGAAAGTTAACATGGATAACATCCGAGAAATTCAGTATTCCCAATGGATGGATTAAAACTGAGATCATTTCACGATTATTCTCACATCATTAATAGTATTCAAGAGCGGTAACCAGTCAATCATATGCTTAGAATCAGGGCACATGATGAACCTTGAAACCCCGGTAAAGTATTCCTAAGCCAACGGGAAATCTTTTCCAGTTTCCTTGAACCTGAAAAAATTTCAAGGTCCATGGACACTGGAACAGCACAGGTTGGTTGGATGGGTGGATGGATGGATGAATGAATGAATGAATTGAATGAGAAGGAAGGGATGGGAAGACGGAAGAACAAGTGCACTAAATAAGATTATAGAACTCAATGACACAGGAGTACATGGATTACACTGCTGCTAAAGTAGGGCAGGATGATGTATGTAGGGGTGGAGAAGAAAAGGAACATAAAACAGAAGGTAGGAAATGGTAAATAGGAAAGATGAGGAGATGTGCTGAAGAGACGTTGGTGTAGTAGACCATGTAGTAGACCATGGATCATGGGGTCATGGGAGAATGAAAAAACAGAGAACGTGAATTAGGGGCTGGCCATAAAGTAGGGGGGGGGGGGTCACATAATTTTGAACACCTTGAAAGGGGTGGGCTGTCAATAAAACTGTAGATTAGAAGCGGGTCATTTGCAATTCCCATATGGAAACAAGGGGGAAGGATCATCACTTGGTTTTACCTCGTTTTATACAGGGCCAACAAAAAAAAGAACTCCTTCAAATCGAATTTCACCCCCCCTTACTTTATGACCAGTCCCTCAGTAGTAACGAAAGATGAATTTAGAACTAGGCAGGGAACGAAACAAATTGAATTTGAGGGTTAGCTCCGATCATCAGGTGTTGCCATGTGGAGCCCACATTTTTCGAAAAATCTCAACACCGACTCTTTTTTCAATTTAATGTTAAAAGGTTAACACCAGATAGTTCAATTAACGGTTCACTGTTTTCCTTCTCGTGTTATCACAGATCTCCACTTCAGTCAAACCAGTAAAGAAACAGGGCAATGAAAGGAATCAGCGGGTTTCCAGGGCAATGACGTCACAATCCAGCCATTTTACCTGCAAGGATGGCTGGGATAGCACGTGTTTGTAAAACAACCAGTCTCATACACTGATCTTTGTTGTTCAATGTGATAATAAGGTAGTAGTGCGTGCATTTACGATCCATTGGAACCTACAGGTTGTATCACATGTCAACAGTTAATTCACGGAAGTAAGGGAGAATAATTAGCGCGGGAAAACGCTCTTTTAATAAACAGGTGGACTGGTCTGAATTTCTGTGGGAAAAAAGAAGAATCACGAGAGCAGAAGTGATATACTTAAAGTATAAGTTTTGATTTGGGTTATAATAACTATATGGCGGCCAGTGTCTAGACAAAGAACAGGGTTTCGGCTCTAATTTGATCAAAAATGGCAAAGAGCTTTTCTTGAGTCCATTTAAAATGGTACCAAAATAAAAGTTCGTCTCGTTTTCAAATTGGCTCTTCAGTGGAATTTCATTTTAAAGCAACATTTTAAACAACCTGGCTAGAAACTCCTATTTCCCATATTGGTTCAGAGCAGTGAGAATGCTCTAAAGTATTCAGTGAGATTGGAACTGAAAAAGAAATGACCAAAGGAAACATAAGAAATCTTAAATTAACCTTGCATGACTTGCATGTGGTTTATCTAATGAAAAAGCCTTAAAGGTGTCGCACTAGATCTTTTTGTTTAGTAAACCATAAACAAATACCCGTGAGTTTTCTGCTCTTCTTACGATTTGCATTGGGGCTCACCTCAAACAGACGCCTATTGTCTGAGACTAGTCTTATATTTCAGAAACAATGTGAATACCAAGAGATATGATACTGGTACCTGAAATATTGAGTGCCAGTTTGTCATGGAGAATTTTTAACGCTGAAATTCCTGTATATTCATTGGACAGTTTAATTGTTAAAGTGATTGTGATAAGGCATCATAAACTCTTTAGTATAACAGCTTGTCAAAGGAGACTTATAATGGACTTTTTAGTCATGTAACTCATATCGGATTATTGCATTTAAAAAGCACAGGAGAAGTCTGCAGTTACAATTAAACGTCAAGTTATAAGAAAACAAGCAAACACAACTAAATTACTTTGTTGATAAAATAAAGTTATGGAACCATCGGGCTGTTCATAAATATTCCATAACGTATAATTGAAAAGATCTAAACACGCTTTACCCCTACATTCGTTCGTATCAAAAAACCAACATTAAATAAACAATGAATAGGCTTTTCCCAAGATATGGCTGAGTGAGTCCTGTACTTGCCAAAACCTCGAATTCAGTACGTACCATCGTGCACTGAGCTATGTACTAATCTGATACAATGGACTTCGATATGATTAAACAATAAAGCAAAGAAGAGTCGTTGATTAAAAAATATATAATTTACATAATAACACCACGAAGAAACTGCTACGTTAATGAAATCGAGGTTTTGGCAAGTACAGGACTCACTCAACCATATCTTGGGAAAGGCCTATTGTCGTTTTTAAGTGGTTAGTAAACCATTTCATGGGCTGGGTTAAAATATCTTTAGTTGTATTGCTAGCACATGCTCTCTTTGTAAGATTCAGTCTGTCATTTAATCATCACTCTTTATTTTTAACCATAGTATTAACTATGTGCTAACTTATGTTGTAAGGTTCTGTGTTAGTGTTTTTAACTAAGTGTAGTAGTTTTAATGACTCTACCACTCTGGGAGTGAATGGAGAGGCTAACAGGTCTTGCAGCCCGATTGACTAGGTCCCAGAGGGCTACAAATTCAGGGAGACGACGCGGTAAAGACTAATAGGTTTTCATGATGTTGATCAGATATAGAAAGCGAATGGTTGCGGCGGAAAAATGCTCCAATTTTCCGTTATAAGTTTCTCGCGGGTAACACTTTTGTTGAGCAATGCCTGAAATTCCTGACGTCTGAACTAAATTCCAAACACATTAAACCATTACTGACATCTAGAGTGCAAGTAGGTCTGTTTCCTGGGTTTCTGTCACACGCTATTTCAACTACTTTATGCCATTCTATATAGGCAAGATCAAAACATGATCTATTGACCCTCGCAAATACTGAGCGCTTCCGTGAGTCGTTGTCTAATAGCCTGACTTCATAAGCAACGCCAATCAAACATTTCAAAAGAACGAGTGCCCATTGATCATGAATTGCAGCAACAAACAATCAAATCAAAAACATTGTTACATGGTTTTGACTTGGTTAGTGGGGTATCTCCCGATAGATAAATGAATATACAAATTTAGCAAAGATGGCGCGACCTCAAGCGGATGGGGCGCGTATGGAAAAGAACGCGCTCGCGTCGTCGTCTTCAAGTCTAGGTTCACGTTTTCATCAGGACATGAAGAAGTTAAAAATGACGTTCCGTTGAGGACGTCAGCCTACAAGAGGATGGCGCGCATGAAAAAGAACGCGCTTGCGCCGTCCTCTTGAGGTCGCGTCGTCTTTGCTAAATCTGTCTAATGTCATGATGAAGACGCCGCCATCACTTAACAAAGTTTTCAAGGCTCAGTCTCTGATATGAGAAAAGAAACGTAGAAGAGGCATGCAGCACACTTCAACGGGATAGGGACTCCAACCTAGTCCACTTTATAACTAATCTGGTAGCTAAGGAAGGTCATACATAGCAAATGAATAAGCCCAGTTCATGGCGATTACTGATGTGTAAGGGGAAGCCTTATTAGGACTCGTACTCTCTTTAAGTTTGCGGGTTTTATTCATATTTTACTTTCCTTCCCTGTATTGTATCGTTATCCTGGGAAGCTTCTAAATATCATAATAAAATAAATAAATTTGCAATTACAACTCTAAATAAATTTGCAATTACAACTCACATGAATGACACACACACACACAGCTCAGTTTCAGTAACCTCACCGAATGGTGAATCATTATCATAGGGCCTTATTGCATGGGGATATGTGCGATTTTTTCTATAGTTTTCTCGAACCAGCAGTACTCGCAGATCTATTGTTTAAGTAAAAGTGATTTGCACGATTAAGAAAAAGTAAAAACGCATTAAAATCTAATGAATTTGTAATGTAAATTGTCTAGTTATGATATGACACTGGAGAGGATTAAAAACTTCTCAAATCATGAATGATTAATGAGGAGAAAACAAAGGAAATAGCTACCGTGACGGTGGTTTGGAGATGTGATTTTAATTAGCATAAAATTTGGCCAGCTTTCGCTTTGATTTTCCCCTAGAATTATTCATGGTTTGAGAAGCTAGATCAAACACTTGAAAGAGTGTTTTATCTGATATCCAAACACCTTGAAGCCGGTGAAAAACTTCTTTGCGCCTTGTTTTTTGAACCCACTTCTCGGTGTCTGGTAGTCGGATGAAACACTCTTTCTCTCTTTCCCGTGTGTTATCTATTACTTGAACGCATGAGAACATGGTTTAAGTTTAATCGATAGACAATCCGAATGAATGGCAAATTCAATAAAAAGAATTGGGAGCTTTAGCACGAGTAAGACGACATTGACGCTAAACGCTCAAAATTTGTTTAGGCAGATAGGTAGATAAATGGGAGCATAACAAAAGATAATTGCATCATTTGGAGACGTGCGCTCATTAAAACGCTTGGGAATAACCAATTAAAAATGTTGAATTGAAATCCTTTTTATTTAATTACGCCGAAAAAAGCACTATGTACACATCTAGCTACTCCAAAAACGAATTAACACTGGTCAACTAAGGCGTAAAGTTGCAATTTATGGGGATTTCTTTGACATTTTAATGCTCTGTCCTTGAAGGATCATTTTTATTTGGAAATCGCACACAGGAAATCACCTTGGCGTTCATTAGGTAATAACTTAAAAGTCGTTAAATTTTTTCTTGACACATCTCTTAAAAGATTTAATTGCCTCACGAGTTGAGGAAGAGGCCGATAAAACGACCAAGTAACCGTACATCTGAGATATCGACTGAGTTAAAAATTAGACGAACTGACACAATCAGCTGTTCAACTGCAGTTAGTGAAAGATGAGCTGAGTAAAAATCTCATTTGCAAATAACCTTCTGGAAAGCTGAATTTATTGAGCGTTTTCCCTCAAAACTAGAAAGTGCGCGAATGAATTCTTCATAATGTGGCAACAGCCGGTGGTTAGTTTAAGAGGTTTTGACATCAGATAGACGGAAATATGTTTTTGCCAACAGCTGACGTAGAGTGATACAAAAAAGATTAAAAATTTAAAAAATTAAAATTAAAATTAAAGAAAAAGGAGGAAAAGAGATCCACTTGTGACATCTTTAGTTCGTGGCCCAAATTTAATGAGATCAAAAGTATGAAAGTTTCCCAAAGTTTAAAGTAGTCCTTTCTCCTAGTTTTATTATGCAATCTAGTTTTTTGTCCGGTACAAGTTTTTAATTCTTTCTTTTTGTACGGAAAATATTGTGTTAATGATATCAAACTGTTTTTAGCTTGGTGCCATACTTTAGAGACAACAGTAGTCGCGACAGGACGCATATTTAAAATGGTGGCAGCGTCGAACAACTCCGGCTATCGTGTGTAAATTCAAGTTTTATTGCTGTCGCTGACCTGATATGCTTCAAATCAGCGCCTTAATGGTTTCCTGTACTATCCAATCAATTCTTGGATTTTATTTTTTAACTTTATTTAATCGTTTCCACTTAAAATTCATCTATGTAACTTTCTTTCTTACTGAAAGCAAACGCAGGCCAGGCCGAAGCTATAGGCAACATCATGCACAGATAACTGGACTTTTGTCGCAGACTAAAAACTAGTGCAATTTCATTGAAATTGGCTAAGCTTAAGGAAACGACTTCCACTTTAAATTTGAATTCTGTGGAAGAATACTATTAGTAGATTATAATGGGATTTGTGAAACAAGTATTTAAAAAACGGTGACAACAATAATTTTTTATTGAGCAACACGATTTATAATTGGATAGAACTCTCTTTATCTGTGTAATCTATCGTTAGTTTAATGGCTATCAAAACAACGAGAACTGCACTCAGACAGTGGAAAATCACCTGCCGATTCCAAGTTTCAAAAAGGTTGAATCTAGCTCATGTTCTCAGCGGTAAGACAGTCACAAAACGAACTTTTTTACTTCAAACTGATTTAACGATCTTGTTGGAAGTTAAGTTCATGAGAGTGAGGATTTTCTTTTCTACAGCTATTAATCTGTCGTTACAAAACTCTCTTGAAAACTTCCCCTTGAGCAAACAAGACTAGATTGTTGATTTTACATTTATTACATACGAGTTAAGATGTCCTTTGTGATAGTCAGCTATCTATCTTGGCCAGCGGCCATCCGACGTCGGCTTTCAGTTTCAAACGCAGCTCATATTTCACAGTGTCAGCGATAATTTTCTTGGATTTGTGTTAAACTGTGAATCTAACACCTGCTATCGTGGTAAACATTCCTGAGAAATAACGAATAAGGCAATTCTTAGCCGAATTAACGTAAGGATCTAGCTTTCAAAGTTAAAACCTATCGATTAACAATTTCAGTTGGTGTATTCCAATTTTGATCATTACGATGTTTTGCTTGTTTGGTACTTTTAATGGTCAATTTTGATTAAGCCCTAAGCTTGTTGTTGTTGTTTTGTTTTTTTGTTTTGTTTTGTTTTCTAAAATCTTATGCATCAATCAACAGCACGTCTGAGTTTTAACTAGAACGCAACAGACATACAGTTGCTCCAGAAATACCCCGCTCTATAGTCTTTTATTTAATACTAAAATTCAAAGTACCTACCCAGATTTCAATGGATACAGTGAAAATCCTAATTTGTAATATCGAAAAGTAAAACGAAACCTTAAAAATCACTTTAGATTAATCGAAGTAATAATGGAAGGAACTGAACCACTTGCCCAAGGGCGTAAAGAAAGCGCTGGCAAACCAACCAGCCAGAGTAATAAAAACAACTTTTTTTTTCATTTAGAAATCTACACATGTGGTGTTAAAATATCTGGATGTCATCGTAAAATTTTGCCTTGTAGCAAGAGAAATAGATGACTGTATGCTTTGTTGGAGTGGTAATTACCAGCCGAAAGAAGACCTTCTGTAAAACTGAAATACTTAGCAATGCAGCCCAAGGCAAATTGGCACAAACATATGGAAAAAACATGTCGCATTAAAGCTGCTTTTCTCGGGTTTTTCTCCCGAATTCCTTCAGGCACGCAAGTAACTTTAGCGGTTTGAGGCAGGCAATTGCAACTTTTGAAAACGTACCATTTGTTTCTGAAGAAAAAGAAATTTGAATAGAATGAAGCGTTTACTTTGTTGTTTTGTTTTGTTTTTATTTTAAAAGATCATATTCAATTGCTTTATTCACGACCAGAACTTCATGTATGACCTGAGTTCGTCTGATAATACAATGTAACAACAAAAATGAGTAATCTGTCGTTGTTACATCACTAAACCCTTTCTGATTCACTTGCTTGAAGCTCACGAACTCCCTACATCCAAGGCCTGTCTTCGAAAAAGGACTTTCCCGGTATACCATAAGAAGGGATCAAAAACCGAGCCTGGGGTATTCCAAAGTTTAATCAATTTCAGATGAACCAATGTCACTAACGGTAGAAACATTATATACAGCTGAAAACGTGAATCCGCTTTCTGATCTTGCTTGACTCACTCCATTTGTCATAAAACTTTCCCGTTTATAAAGTTTTGAAATTCTACTTTTTTTTTTTCACGAGTTCCGTGGCATTTTATTCATTCTAGGTACTGACAAAGTATCTTACATATGCTGGGTCATACGAATAGTCAGACAAAATCATGATACTTGAAGATGGTGCAACAAAATGGCAAGGTAGGAAATTGCCGTTGACTCAGCTCCAAAAATCACAGACACGCCAAACGTTCAAAAGTTAAGCAGATAAATAAAGTACAATCTATGATCTGGTGCTTTTCACTTGATCGATATGCAAAAACGGTATAAATTTAACGAGTCATAAGTGTGAAGCACGAGCCCATTGACTGATGACACCAAGCCAATCAAAACACCAATTCGGCCATGCGTTCAAGTCATAAAACAATTACATCGTTATTATGGGTACTGGGGATGGCGTCAAATGTCTCAGTAATTATCGAGGCTTTGAAGAATAGGGGCAATATTGGGGCACTTTGTAAAGAAGACACAGGCGTTTTATAAGAGTATTTATAGCTTTTGTGTGTGTGTTTGTGTGGTTTTTTTTTTTTTTTTTTTTTTGTAATGTGTGTAATCTTGAAACAAAATCTACAACAGTTCCTGGACTTTCTCCAAAGAGACCGAGTCTGGAGCGCTTCGAGAACTCTTTTGATGCAATTTTTGATGACATTTCGGTAACGTTACGGTGAAGGTACCAATATTGATGTGAACAAAGAATAAAACGTTTCACAGGCGTCAGAAAGACTTGTCGATGAAAGACGCTTAAGTGGAAACATTTGACTAGAAGATATCCACTTGAAAACGGTTAGCGATGCCTAAAATTCATGCTTGAAAACGAGCAAATCTTAGCTTTGATTTTTGGACATTAAGTTCAGTGTTGATGTATCGAGCTGACTTCAAGTACCAAGGCTTCAAACAGCAAATTCATTCACATTTTAACTTCCCTTAGCACTTTGAATATTCATTGCAGTTTCATGATCTCAAAAATATATATTCAACTACTATATCAGGTGTTTTGAGTTTCCATTTATTGCATTTTTTCGTTCCCTCTACTCTTCGCTCGGTCCTCCTCTTTATTCTGGTTTCCAGACTTGTTTACTTCATCTAATATTTCATTCACTTCAACAACTAAGTTGAAAAATTGTTGCATTAATTGCCTTAACCTTGGCAAACTGAAACCACTGGCTACACGTATTTTTGGCAACCAGGGTCTCCACAACAACCGAGCTGCCTGTGTAACGTAAATTGGTGTTCAATCTAATTTAAGATCAAATCAAAAACACTTGTCTTTGTCGTCACAGCACCGTGGAATCTCATCAATTGAGCAAAGCGTATGCTACTAAAAACATATATTCAAAACTGTAAACGTGTACTTGTGGGCCGGCATACATTTTTATAATGAATAATAAGATGAGAAGATTTTGAAACATTTTAACTGAATATTTCGGCTGTACTACTACAGCCGTCTTCTGTGGGGGGAGCGAATTCTACTGAATTAATCAGCTTTGTAAATCAAACTACCCTAACAAAGACATAAATCCTACAAATTGTTCCAGCGACGTAGTTCAAAGTTGCCAATGCCTGAGTCACGCGAATCGAGTTTTAAGAAATATAAATATATATTACTCGATAATGTTTAGCATTGCAACACGTTTTAAGATGTTTATGGAGAGTACGCACGACTCCTTAATGGCCTGCACTCACGTATCTTTTGTTGTATTGCATTCAAGTAGTACAAAGTAGGCTTTTTACTAAAACTATTCATACTCCAAATTCTCGACTCCAAACTGACATAAAATTACCCGACCATACAGCTATCAAGTATATTGGCTTGGCTATGTCGTCACGGAAACGCGTGGATACTTACTCGTGTTGTTCATGATACCGGTTGATTTGTTTGTGTACTATGTACACACAGAGGTATCTTATTAGTAATACAACGTTTAGTAAACTTGGAGTTTTGTTTTAAAGTTCCCCAGGACTCTAAGAGCACTATTTAATTAGAACGGTGTCAGTAAAACAGTTTGATGTATTGGCTCAATACTTCTGGCTCATAGAAAACTGCACCAAAACCCAAGACTGCAGTCAAAGTTATATTTGTTTAACTCATGTTTGCGATTATCTTTACTCTGTGAGGCAGGAATATGCTTGCGCTTGATAATAAGGGTTTAAGAAGTAAGGACTGAAGTCCTGGGATCCCAGTTCTAGAGACCTAAGGTAAACTGCCCCAAGGATTAAGCTTCTTGGTGTTATTATAAACTGAGATAAGTGCTGCGAAGTTGGGTTCCATTGTTTTGTCTGTCAAGGAACAGTGAGGGATGGGCTGAAATATTAATGTTATCACTGGTACAGTATGAATTGGTCTGCTGTGTGGTTATAATGCTCTACTGTGGGCACATGTTTAAAATGAAGCTTCAATATAGACTAAAGTACCATACAGATCATTCGCTTTGCCTAATGGCAAAAACAAGCAATTATTGTCCTCGGGGCCATAGTGAGAGATATCAATTAAAGGAAGACCTTTGTATTCTTAAATAAAAACACAAGTAAAGACAAAGTAATGTTGGACAACCGCCTTCTGTTTTGTTAAGAGTGATATTGAAGCTACAAACGGAAAAACTTATGGCATAAGCTAATGTTGTTTGTCTTCTCAGTGGCGAAATATCGTTTCTTTGGGCTCAACTGTTTTCGTTCTTCGGACGTGCACTGAACTATTTAAGCTATTTTTTCACCCTATTGAGCTGTATTGGCTTTCATATATCTTGGTTTTCAATAGCGACTTTCAAATTCATAAGATATACCTCAGCGGTTATCAGGCAATGCAACTTAGGACACAACCTGCAAATCTTGACTTTCTTCCGTTCTGAATAAAGTGAAGTTGAACCTAAAAAAAAATTGACTGATAAAGCCTTAGCATAATGGATAACTTAAAATTGCTATGAATTAAATTAGCGCAGGAAGAAACTATGAAACTGTGAGATAAGAAGACAGTGAAAGTAAATTTTGGTATACAGACGGCAAGCAGCACGTAGTGATTTGATAAGTGTGAATTGCAAGTAAGAAAGGGTATAGAATTCAGCCAGTAAGAATAAAGAGCGTCACATAAAGGAATCGTTAGAAGGGATCATTGACAGTTATGATTTGGGGATAGGGTGACTGATAAATGGTTAGATGAACTGGACAATGCCGAGTCAAGCCTTCAATAAAGTGAATAGCAGTTGTTGACTCGCGGAAACATGCATGAAAGGAA
The DNA here is from genome assembly GCA_015163945.2 of Stichodactyla helianthus. Classification (NCBI taxonomy): domain Eukaryota; kingdom Metazoa; phylum Cnidaria; class Anthozoa; order Actiniaria; family Stichodactylidae; genus Stichodactyla; species Stichodactyla helianthus. The sequence goes on along the minus strand of WUAP02147344.1, from coordinate 14,702 downwards.
TGCCGGGAAGCTCGAGTTTCCATGAATACCACACAAATTTGAATGGAAAGGAAAAGTGAAGGAATAATCATGTCTATTTTCATCAGATATGACTTAAGAGAAAGACTTTAAATAGCTGAGAAGACGGAAAGATTAGAAGGGAAGGTGGAAGAAAGAAAATAAAGATAAATAAAAAACGTTGATTTCTGTTAAATGAGGACTGAATTCCACATTAAACTGAAATGGATTGATGAAATCAGAACTAATAAATGTATTACTAAAACGAAAAGGATAAGGGAAAATATCCCGTTTCTCTTGATTTCCGTAAAAGTTTATCTGTGACTAAATCAACTTCAGCTATGACTTATTATTTGCTTTTAGGAGATGACAAAATCTTTATTTAAAAGATTAGAAATTTCTAGTATTTCTGATATTGAGGTTGTAGAGTGAGTGGTTTTGTACACGGATCTCTTAAGTCTTGTGTGACAAATCGAAATACTTCTAAATTACTTACAAATTGAATGGAATTATTTTGTCGGAAAAAGGAGAAGAAGAGAGATCTTATCGGGTATAAAAATTACCGACCATTCATCATGTACTGTCAAGCCCGATAGCAAACATGTACACGAACTTGAACACCTTGCTCGGTTGACAAAACCTTGTGAAATCAAAGCCAGAAACTATCAGCTGGTCTAATCTTATTGAACCTTTAAAATGGATTTTTGAGTTTTAAGGGAACTATTCTTCCAATACAAATTTCCGAAAAAAGTTCCAATTGAATCAGTAGAGTAATCGGGGATGTATATCTTATTGTTTAAGAGAGAACTGCGTCGTATGTATTTGCCTCATTTCAGCCGCAAAAAGTCCATCAATCTTTCTTTTCACGCAGAACGCAATGATTAATTTCATTGCATCAATGGTGCCTCTTTTAGCTCACATCACAACAGAAACATTTCGTAAACATGGACAGAAAAAATGAACCAGACATACTTACGCATAAGATTAAATTTGGGCGTAGGTTTGTCGCAAATTTAGTTTCGCATCGATTGAGTTTTTTCTAAACTGTGCTTTATTCATGATTTAGTTAACTTAAATTCAACTTGGATCGAAATGGCGTCGACTCCAGACAGGCTGACACTATTTACTGTGGCTCATTCAGTCTCTACTTCCAATACTTTTTGTCCGTAAAGTCTTGTCCGTAAAGTCTTGTCCGAAAATCCCCCAACACTGGCCAAATTAGTGCAGAAAGGGTTTCCTGAATTTCAAATTGTCTCTTCGTTTCTGCACCTTCCGTAAACGACAAGCATCCTTCAATGGAACGGTGATCATTTTAGAGCCAATAAAATTAATAAAGAGCTGTAAATTGTCAGTGTTTTAGGCATTTTAGGCCTCAGTATACCAATCAAGACTGCATATCAATTGGGATAACAATATATGTTTAGTTTTACTAGCCATAAGTATACATATGTACTTGAGTTACCACGAAATATGTCTCTGTTACTGGGTACGCAAAGGACATTAAACAAGTCCTGTCGAACGGCCCATCAAGCCTTATTAATCTTCGTAAGTGCTCCCTTTGAGGAACCGCCGACAAATTAACGGCAAGTTTACAATTTGCCGAAACCACTGCACGTAGTCTTCCAGAAGCTAAATCTGCCGAAAACTGAATTGTCCGTCTAGCTTGGAACTAATGCTCAAGGAAGTATAGCTGGAAGTTTTTGGCTAACAAAGATTTTATAAGATATGTAATCTGGTCGCTGGATTTTGTTGTTGTTAATAGTTTCACCCTGAAACTGAAACCCCAAAACAACAAACAAAAAGGTTTTTTTCCACCAAGGAATCCATTTTCACATTGTCACCCAGCAGGTGCGATGAAAAAGAACCTAAAAGAACACTCTTAAATGTTGTCATTAATCTACATTGTTAGACGCTAGAGATAGTTCAAAACTTGTCATTCATATCTTCATTGTTTAGCATTTTACGTTGAGAAATACCCTACTAGCTCCTAGAAAATTGCCAAAACTCTCTCGAAGGCAATCAGATAGTCAAACAAAACATTCATTGACTTGTCAGTTCTTAGAATCGTGAAGATCCATGCAGCACGAATTTCTGAATTCCCTTACACATAGAAAGGAAATGTCGAGGTTTAGTTACAATGATAAGAAGGTACTAATAATAAAGAAAGCCCTGGACTTGAGGCATCCAAGCAACCCTAAGGCTTGTAATATCGCTTCCCTTGAGACGCAATTACTCCCTGTAATAATTGATGCCGGCTTTTTGAGTTGAATTTATATGTTTTTGTCATTATCTTTCTCCGTCTGTTTATTTTTTCTTTCTCACACGAATCGACACCAACAAAGCTAGAATTTGAGAAGGGTAAATCTCTTTGAACTGTTTGTCGACGGTACTGAAAACGTTAAGCAAATACACCTATGTGTTGATGAAAAGCCCCACATCAAACCAGTTGAAAACCTTAGGGAGGCTAGTAACACATTGGCTCTGTTTGAGTGATGGTTGGTTTGTTGTTATTTGAGCTAAACCTCTGTGAAAAGTCCCTGCCCTTATTGGCAAATTGTGTAAAATAAAATAAATAAAATTAATAAGTAGTTGAGCCTCAGCCAAATGGAGCTACTTGTGAAAAGATCTCTTCAAAGGAAATATGATACGTTCTGGCATGAAATAAATGATGCCGAAATTTGATACAAAAAATTATTGAACTTGCGTGCGAAACAAGTGTTTCGGGTTTAAGGTTGGGAGGCGCAAACTGAGAACTAGAGAACAATTCAGTAAAGTGATTACCGTCAGAAAAAAGTCAATTGACTCATGATGTTGGAAAGGAAAGAAGATGACTTATCGTTTTCAGAGGAATCCTGATGAATTGAAGCCATCAGGGTCATTAGTGAGAGTTTTTAGTAGCTAAATACATTTGAGCAAAGTGAAACGACCGACTGGTAAAGTGGATGTACAAGCTGTTGGGGAATGAATATTCTAGGATTACATCGATTCTGATTGGATTTGGCAAAGTACTTGGTATTTGGAGCAGTTCGTATTTAACCGATGCTAGCAGCAATATCGAGGAAGTCGTGAGCTTTCAACAAATAGGCTCTTAAAATGCCCGTGTTTAACGAGTTCTTGACCAGTTATTGCAACTATAACACTTTGCTCTTAACTCATCTCTTCTTCTCCCGGCCATCAGCCAGGTGAATAATAAAGTTTTATATTGCAAAGAACCACTTAGAAAATCCCTAAAGCTCATAAATATTTCAGCTCGTAGAAACGGCGCTAATGGTAGCTATTTGGTGAATTTGATAAATGTTATAATTTGTGAATTATCAGTTGATTCAATGAAATAATTGCATTTTTTTGCCTCGTTTACTTTCTAAATTAAGAACGAAGAATAGGACTTCCTAGTTTTTGCCAGCGCCAACTCAGAAGGACCAATAAACGCCTAGAAACTGATAATCAAGCTTGGGATTCAGTGTTGTACTTTTTTGCACGTTTGTATTATGAAGCAGTTTTAGCCACGTTAAGCAACGAGTTGATTTCATGGGAGGGACTTTGTAATCGTTCACACGAACAAAAGATAGCACTGGAGGAAAATAATAATTCCTATCTGGAAATCTCTACCTACCTAAAAGGAATTTGAACGAACTTACTTTTGAACACCACCCATTTTATCCAGACACTTCAAACTTAAAACCATTCTGCAGCAGAGAAGAAGGCTGCAGTTACCATCGACCTTCACTCAGTAAACAACTTAGAAACACAATCAGAATAATAACTAAAGGTTTTGCCCCTAACAATCAAGGATAACTTACTGTCAAACGTTTTTGGTAGCAAGGTTTTGTGAAGATTAAGAGGTGTTTTGTTAAAACGATTCCTAACAAAACGAAGTGGTTTGATTTAAGGCAAACTGACCACAGAGAGTCAATAAAAACAATAAACTCTAAATGCTTTGACAAAGCTTTTTGACGACGTTTCTTTAGCTTTTGAAGACAAAATTAAATTTTATTTTGCAAACTATTACATTAGCACCTTAGAACTTCCTAAATGTGATGGAAATCGCATTTGATGTTCTTCCTAATGAGAAGCAAAACAGTGAATGTTTGGTTTTGTTCAGTTCGAACGGGAACTTTTGCCAAGGAATAAACTGTAACTGAGTCCAAAAATGTTTCGTCGAGGGCATTTTAAACTTGATGCGTTGAGAGCAAAATTTGTCTTCTTTGTTCGGATTAAATGCACTGAAACGGCACGACGTGGTCTAATATCTACCAAAGCAAATCATCCAAGTTCAAAGAGCTTTTATTTGAAAAAAAAATTAAATTTAGATTTAAATCAGGTTGATTCTTATGTACAGTTTGTCTCCCAAATCAATCCTGCTGATAGATGATTCCTTAGACACCTTAATTTTCAAAGTGATTTTCTTTAGAACTTTATACATATTGATCCTTTTGCGCTTGTTCAACGCCATTCTTTAATGCTTTTGTTTGAAGTTATTGCTCCTGCTTTGTTAAAGAAAAGAAGAGAGAGAGAGAAAAAAACATATCATGTGGCTTCATAACAATGATAAGTATTCGGTGGTAAGACAGAGATCTGCCTGGCCGTTTTTTTTTTTTTGTTTTTGTTTTTTTTTTTGTAATCATAATCCAAAGAATACTATTAGCACTCTAAAACCAACGATAAACTTGGAGTGCAGAAAGCTATGAGACCAAGATACTTCGAGCACATATCAAACAGAATAGCCCTCTTTGGCCCAATCAATTTCGTACCGAATAAATAGGTGTAAATATTGTCAGTAAACACACTGAGAGTTTAGCACTCTCAATATTATCTAATATCTTAAACCCACAGCTTTGTACAGTTTGACCGCGTCCTTGCACGACTTTGGAAAATGATATATATTCCTGTAAACGGCAGCAAATAAAATTTGTCCCAAATTTCTTATGTATAATAGTACTCAATTTCAAAGATGATTTGTCTTATCTACACTAATAATACTTCATAATGTTTTGCAAGCTTGATTTCCTCTCATTTGGAAGAAGTTTGCCTGAGTTCCTCAAAGGTTTTTAGTCTTACTTCTTTGTGCTCTTTGAGAAATTGCCCCAACAAGTTCCCTCGGACTAGACATGGGTCCATAGCGATTTTAAAGCACAAAGTAATGTATCTGATTCCAACGTCGTGATCGATTTTGTCCTTCACTTTGTCTGGCTGGTTTGTTCGCAGCTCACGGCACTCGTGACCACCTGGCTTCTGTGCAAACTTACCAAACATGCCATATCTTATGAGTTTTTGAGAATTCCATCTCATACGAGAGAGCTCATGGACGGCCGTAAAGGGTGGGCGAATAGATGTGGAAAACTTGGCCCAGCGTATTGCATGCTAGCATATGGGTAGTGATAGAAAGGATAAGGTGTATGTGGATGGTCTGAACGGCCTTGGTCGTGGTAAAGTATAGGAACTCGAACCATTCGATGCTGGTTTGCTTGCGCTAAGGTTGCAGCTTCCATTTCCGCAGCAATTTGTCGTTTCCACTTATTTCTTCTGTTTTGAAACCATATTTTCACCTGTGTTTCTGTAAGGTGCAACTGAGCCGCCAGCCCAGCTCGTTCCGAAGAAGACAGATATCTCTTCACTTCGAACGTTGATTCGAGTTGGTAGACTTGACTTCGCGAGAACACTGTCCGTGTTTTCTTCTTCCTTCTTTTTTTGCTGTCGTCCTTTTTATCGTCGTGAAGTTGAAGTTCTTTCTCTGAAATTCCTATAGAATAAACCGACAAATTTCAAAACCAGAAATCTTTATTCATATAATCTTGACCCCTTGTTAACTATAAGAAGCTCGCTCTTCCACTACCCTTTCACAGCTTCAGCCCGAGCCCGGCCGATTTTAGTGGTACCGAAGACATATTAACAACCACAGTCAACTTGACAAAAAATAAATAAAATAAAATAAAGTCCATATGTCAAAACCTATGTACTTACGATCAAAGTCTGTGAGAGATTTCTCGGGGCTGCGTCCAGTGGATTCTGTTTCCCAGTCGTAGAGGTCGCCATGTGTTGGTGTTTTACGGTCCGAATGGATTCCCCCGAGAGTAAAGCTACCTCCTACCGTACCCTTGTCGTCTGCTACTTCAGTTTTGTCCTTATCTCGCTCATTTTCACTCGTGGTGGTAAATTCTCTGTCTTCATTATCTCTTGAGCTGGGCGAACTTAAAATATTAGAAATAGAGAACGGGTTTGAGCGTGTCTTCTCATCCATACTTCCTGCACGACGTCTTGATTTAATGAGCACTGAATGTTTTCGAATGTTGAAATGGAGTAATTTCAGGAGCCTAAGAAAAGGCAAACAAAGACCGTTTGTGTAAGTCTCAGTGCGCTCGCGGCATAAGTGGCGACGTTTTAAGTCGGTGATAATGATCGCGAATAAAAATGTCAAACTTGTTAAACGGTTGACATGCTAAGACTCGACGGTGATTGGTTCCCAAACAAGTCTAATGGAACCGTGAGAAAGCCAAAATGCACTTCCCCGCCTACTTCTCTACAAACAACCGGGAAAAACGATCAAAACTTGCTACGATTGGCTAGTCGTCACTATCAATTAGCCTCAGACACGTTGCCATTCTAAATGTGTTCATGTTTAGCCTTTTTCAATTGGCCAAACGGTATACAATTCAGCAATTACGCGCTTAATGTTGAATTACAATCGCCAAATCCCTTTCCCTTGATGTTCTTATTCTGGACCGAAGTAGGGCATTTGTTTTCGTCTTGTCAAAGCCAAGATATTCTTAGTTATCTTTAAATAATCAATAGTATGTTTTACGCCTTTGGCTGGTTCTCGCACGCCCCTTTTTGTATTCGATAAAGGAAAGTTAAAATTCAAAGCGAATTTATCTTGCGCTTATCGTCCGGATACTCTTAACCCTGTAAAACTCTTACCAGACTGGGTATGTTGTGAAAGTGATGCTATGAGTTTGTGGGCAAAGAGGCAGCTTGGTTTGATGTACTAGTTGCAAGAGTCAAATTTCCATAACAAGCCTTTGATTGACATGTTAGGATGCAGATAAGTAAGGGGTTTATACTACCACAGTTTCAACGAGACCGACGAAAAACCAACCCCTTTAGTCAAAATGCCAGACGACACGAGCACACTTTCTCGTTCTAAGTACATTTTGTTGGGTGTTTTGGTCGGAGTCCTAATGTCTTCTTGCTATTTTTAATCGTTTTTGAGGTTTTTTTCCAATCAAAATTGGGATGATGACAAGTTGATTGGCTTAAGTGACTACAGATGTAGCTTTAATGAGATGGTAATGAGTCGAAAAGCCATTGGTGAATTGCATTTCTCGCCGAGCCGTTTGGCTTAAGAGGTATTAAGTCATTATCACTGACAGTCGAGAGTTGAGTTGATTGATGAATGACCGATTGAAGTGGTTTAAACAACAATTGGCCGAGCCAACCGGAGAATAGGATGACTAAAAGAACCTATCAGAGCTTTGGCGTCCGCTTTCTTCTAAGAATTACTACTTAAAGACTTATTTACATCATCCGCTAAGCAAGCAAATTTGCTCTTAATGAGTACCATTCAAAGGACTCAGCAAGCTTCTATAGCGCTGATACAATGTGTATGTGGTTTAGTCTTTGTTCTTGTTTTGTCACAGGTATTTACGATCTTTTGTAAATCCACTGCTGGAGTTTTTTTGTCAACAACTTTAAAACGTGTCGATTACTTGATTGCATGCCGATGTAAACATATCTATATGTTCCTCGTTTGTTTGTTTATTGACTTTTCAATATAAATTTGAGTGGATTGGAAGAGTCTAGAATGGCCTTTTATAAAGGACGTCTTTATGATCCACAATAAAAATACGATTGAATGACCAAGCAGGCGTGCAAGTTTAGAGTGTTGGTCTTTCTGCTTTTACAGCTTTTACTTAAGAGACAATGTGCTTTTATTGACAGATAAATGCCTTTCAAAACAATCTAATGTTTGTGCTCTTTCAAAGCTTGATAGCGATATTCAAATATATCAACATTACCAAACCCTCAAACACTTTGACCACTGCACCTCCCCTTTAAAATATATACCCAATACAATCGTTTGTCCAAGGCCATTAAGGTTTTTCGCGAGGCAGAGGATGTGAAGATCCCTCGATAAGAAAATCTGTCTGAAATAAGTACTGATAGGAGGGAGAGCAAATTGAGCTAAGCAATTTGTTTTTAATCAGTCGGGGCAGTGTGTAATACGTTGTATTGTTCTAGGTTCTTGGCTCACTGAACACTGCTAAGCTTTTTCTATTCCTGAGTGATGGAAGAGATAAGCTTCGTCTTTGACTTTAGAGAGATTGTATACGATGAGCACGCACATGACACGACACAAGAAAGCCAACATAGCACACATTATGGTGGTTGTTTGGAACCTTATCTTCCAACGCAATTTGACATATTCGACCGAGATGGAGTGTCTAAGATGTCTTCAGAGCATGGACAAGAAAGATAACTATTGGAGGATAAGGAGAACTTGAACCAAGTCGAAAAGATATTTTCATTACCATTTCAAAAATCTTTAGGGGGTTTGGAATCGAATCACACCTGGTTAAAAACTTATTACATCAATCACTTAAGGCTGTTCTGAGATTAAAACAAACAAATCGATTGCCCAGAAAGCCTCTAAGTGTCTTTAAAGAGGTTGATGCGAAATAGCGGTTATTAGTTCAGCCATCCGTCTTCGAACTGCTTTTAAAGCAATTAAAAGTAAAGTAATAAAGAGCTTTTCCCTCAGTTTTTATTTCCCTTGGCAGTGAAGATCAATTTATCAGGTCGGTGGATGGATGACAGTCTATGGTTTTGGTGTTTTGAATAGCTCTTACAAAGACCAAAACAACAGAAAAAAAATGTATCGAAACAATCGTGTTATTTTCTTTTAAATGCAGTGCTAAGAATCAAATTTATGTGGGCAGATTTCTAATCGAAAAAAATCCCTCCCACAGCACTCGAAAGGAAAATGAAAAGATCGCCAACTTAGCATTTCAATCTTTGAATACGTTTCTGGTCTCCATAATTTTATTAAGACCCAGATTTTCGAGGGGCCAAGTGAAAGGAAGGAACAAATCAACAGCATTTTAGGTGTTTCTAATTTAACCTGATTATTTCCTCGCTGCGCTTAATGGTTGTTGTGCAGTCCTTATCAGTGCTACTGATTTCTATTGCAAATGGCTATCATTAAGGTGAGAGTTTGAGGCGCCACGCTAGCTACTCACTACAAAGAAGTAATGACGACTGGCTCTATACTTATCACTTTACACGATAAACATAAATATATTGTCCGTGCTCCTCCCATCACAGTTAATCATTCAAACTTAGATGTATTGTTGACATTTCAAAACAACTTCTGAATCGAGACAAACGGTCCGTTGATTGCAATTGAAGGCGAGAAATCAAGTCGTGTTTCCTTCGTGGAAAATTCGGTTTCTGGTACTTAAAATTTCAACGGCCATGATTTTCTAGGGTTTTTTGGTATCAAAGGACACGTTCTTCTGAGGAAAAGGTATATTTCTAGGATACGAAACGATTACTTGACTCAACCGTCGATCAATTGAGTCAACTGAGTTATCAATTAAAATATTGCCCTATGTCTTCACTTTCTCTCTCTGATTTCAATGTTTAAATTTCAAGAGTTCCGTTGGATCGCTTTAGTAGTTTTAAGAGCCTTGAACAGGAAGAAAGTAATGTCTAAATGGAAAAAACGGTAGAGATGACTCACTTATCTTCATAGCTGAAAAATGATAACAGTTCGCACTCAGTGCTAATAATCGCTTGAGGCTATGTTTTGGCGTTTCTCTGAAAGCCATTCCCATAAATTAATGCTTTAAGACAGCCTGCCTTTATTGATTCGGCCGTAAGAAGATGCACTGGAAAAAAATTACTCAACCGTTCTGGGGGAGAAAGATAGCCATGTTTAGGAAGTTGACTATAAATTTTCAAACTGTGCGTTTACCGCATAAGTAAACAAAGTTAAACTCAAGTTGTTTGAAATTAAAACTTGTACACAGAAGATTGAATGAGCAAATAGACGAGAATGAGATTCTTGGTCATTTTGTCGTCATACTCGTTAGGAATATATTTAAGCCCATCTTTGGAAATGGGGGCAATTTAATCACAGCAGGAATCTCACAAGGTTTTATTGTTTAACTATTTTTGTCTCTCGACGTCTGCATTCCCTGCAATTCTTGTCGGCTTGTAGTAACTAGAAAATTTCGAGAGCAAGAACGCAGGGGGTATAGGCAAGCGAGGTTAATAACTGATCTGCTGTCTAGAAGAGACGGCTCGGAGTATGATTCTGGGTTCTTTGAATAACAATGGAAGGTTCTGGCGAAGCAATCGACCTGAACCACTCAGAAAGGCTTTGGATTCTGTTTTGCTTTTCGATTATATAAGAGTACCACCCATTTTCAATAAGCGATTAGAAATCCATATCGATCAGTTAAGACAGCAATTTATATATATAATTAGATGATTTATATACTCTAGCTAGAAAACAGTCATGAAATGCTAGGTAAATAAAGTCCCGATTCATAACAAGAAGAAATGACCACTATTGCCATTTGGAGCACATTCAATCAATTGTTCTTCCAAATACATGAGTTTCAGAAGACATCTAAAGCGTTATACTCCCCCAATATTGCCTCAAGCGCTCTTAACTTACACAATTAACATTAATGTTCATGTGGAATCTAACTTTTCATTGAATAGAGGGAGGGAATACGAAGCAATATTAGCGGTTCCACCTGCATTCTCGGAGACTCTAGCTTCCAGGTGATTGGATTATGATCAGGTGTGAAGCAGTCAGTAATCAAGTTTATACATCTAGTCCAAGATATTAGTACACAAAAAACCTTAAAACTTATTCGAGACGGCTGTCAGAGGTTTCTTGTTGTAAGGCTACTCTTTAGGACTGATCATTGATCTAACCACCCTCACTTAGGACACAGAGCATCTTATATGAGCGCCTGACAAGATAGCGATGCACCTTCTGAAGAACCATGTTCCCAGACTAAAAGACTGTCAACAATGGGTCTATTTGGTGGATGAAGAACACCTCGTAAACAAAGCTTCTGGGATTAAGCGAATTCAATTCAGTGTTCAGAAGACAGCCTCTTACTAGAGTAATGCATCGATCTTTTGAAATAACGATTGCAATTTAGAGATTAACAACCTCCAAAGACTTGTAACCATAATAAAATTGTTTTCTGGCTTTTAAGGAATTATTCCATTGTAGGGGGAAAACAATTAATCAACTCGAGCGGAGCGGTTTACGTGTAGTTTTGATTTTGACGCCAGAAAAAGTGGACCTCAAATTGCTCATATTTCATCGCATAAAAAGCGACGTATCTCGAGGTCTTTGTCCTTCGAAGCCCATGATTTATTTATAAAGAAAAAGCCCTTTTGATTTCATGATAATTGAATGATTTTGTACATAGGAAGGAAAAGATTTGAGGTTTTTTCTTTTGTTTAGCACTTGCTTTTAAGCTCTAATATCTTGGGATAGATTTATCGGGTATATAGCCTCGTTATCCCAGGTCAAAACCTCCGCACGATGCTGAAAACTATATCAGAAAATACCAACAAAAGAGGCGAAGAAAACTAAGAGATGTAATTCAATAGCCCTGGGAAAATCTCGCAACGAAAGCCAGTAACAATGCCTCGACCCAAGGGGGAAAAAATCTTATAATAATCACTACTATAGTTTTATTTTGTGAAAGTGGAATATAACTGGACTGCTCTAAGAGAGAACAAAGTACTGAGCCCGTGGAATTAGTGAAAGTACAATATTTTTAATTCCACAATACAGTTCATGAACAATCAGCGCGAACGTTCAAGGACTTGAGAACACGCAAAACTTTGATAGATTAATCTGGCCGGAGTTGCGTTCATTGTCAGTTCAAGTTAAGCTTAAAACGGTAAGCCGTTCGAAAGTCAACACGATTAATCCAGCCACGTCAAAAAACTCACAACAGCAGCAAGGCGATTGGTTACACAATTAGACTAAGCAAGGGCCTATATAGTGAGCAGAAATAAGCTGATTGGCGATAAAAAAGACAAAGAAGACGAAGACTATTAGTGTCCAGAGTAAATTGTTTCGGACACTGTTAGTGAATAATTTAGTTTCACGTTTTTGCCATATTATTGATGGTGTCATAGATACGGTCAAAAAGATCCCTGTGCTAAGCTTACATATGCAATTTAAGCCACAACGAACACCTGAATCCATCTAAAACCCCATCGATCATTGCTAATGACAATATATTAGATTTCTTTGCGCGAAAAAAGAAAAAAAAGGCTAGAAGAAAAGGAAAAAGACCAGAAAGGAAACGAGAGAAAGAAAAAGAACAAAAGTAAAAGTTAGATAAAGAGAAAGCAATGAGGGTTAGAAATTAAACGAATTAAAATGAAAGAAAGAGAAAGAGAAAGAGAAGAAAGAAGAGATAAAGAAGAGGGAAAAAAGAATCGACAATAAGGAAGGTAACAAAAGAAAACTTAAAGAATGAAAAATAATGAAGGTTAGAAAACAAAAACAAAAACAAAACAAAACAAAACAAAACAAAACAAAAACAAAACAAAACAAAAACAAAACAAAACAAAAACAAACAAATAAACAAACAAATCGGCTGTGGGGTGTGGGGTGTCGAGAGATTTTTAATATGACAGCATAAAATTTTCTGATCCCCCCCTTACTGTCTGTCAATGTTTTGCTGACCCTCTCCTCCCCTCTCCTCTTCCTCACCCCCATGACAAGTTCAAATTTGTCGTTCAAATTTCTTGTTTCATTACATTTTACGATGGACGAATCTATTGTTAGAAGCTTTTCAGGATAAGTTACCTCCTAAATTTGTAAGCTCTTAAAAGTCGTTATACAAAAAACTTCTTCGTGATTAACATTTCCGAAAGAGATTTCTAATTAAAGATATTGGTCAGGACACGAACTACGTTCATAAAATCTGAGCTTAGATGTGTAATGTTTGATTTAAGGCCAGTTTATATTTAGTAAATTTATGAATCCATATAAACCAGAAATTAATAACTCTCTCTTTTTCAAGCGACTTGGAAATCGATTAAGTAAACACATTTGTATAATCTCCAATTTCTCAAAGTGTTAATCTTTGTTTGCCGTTAGAAAATAAACCGTTTAAAGAAAGATCGCGCTGTTATTTGTTTTTCAATTTTCCGTTTATGTTTTTTAAAACACTCTAATTACAAGTGTAATAATAATTATCGTCCAGTGCTAAACGATCGAGCCAATAAACACTAGAGAAAGCATTCTGGAGAATAGAAAACTTATAGGAACATTCTTTTGGTAAGATTTAAAGTATCTCGGCGACAAATGGTCTTGACTCTCAGGGGCTCAGCCCTTAGATTATCACTGTTTTAATAATCAGACACTAAACTTTGTATTTAAGAGTTTTTTGCTTTGATCGCAATCAGGTCGGAGGAAATAAAGACTATCGAAGTAAAGGTAGAAAATACAAACTGTGATAGCACTTAAATCAAAATATCTTCGGGTCAGGTTTTTTTAGATAGTTTTATTCAGTCGGAAATCATTTACGAAAACATTGACTGAAAAACTAAGTCATTTATACAAAAAAAGAGATAGTTTATTTATAGATTGAGGAAATTTGAACCTTACAAAGAAGAAATTGATAGGAGAGAAAATGTCTTTTATTTCTTAGTTCACACGTGGTTAGTGAAAGATAAGTTATGTTTAGTCCTTGGTAAACCATTCCGGGAACTTGGGAAATATAAACTTTGTTCTCTAACACCTTGTCGATCTTAGATATAAACATCTCAAATAAATGACTTTAAAAAGCGACAAAACAACCCAATCTAAGTGTTTTAGCTGAATATCTATAGTCTTCGTGTACTCAACTGATCGACCAAAGCAGAGAGACGCCGCAAAGTTATAACGCTCTTGAACTGATAACCCTAACTCGAATCTGATTTGTGGCTCGGTTTTTATTTGATCAACGGAAGCGAAAAAATTAAAAAGATAGGATGAGGAAAACAAATCAGCTTTGTTGATAAACTGCAGCGCTATCGATGAATGAAACATGGATTTTTGCTCTTTATTCCGACGACGCTTCGAGGGCTCAACTCACAGCCAGTTTTGCGATTATCGTTCGAAAAATAAATGGGAATTATTGATGGCGGAGTGAAAATCAACTTGGGAGATCATTCAGTACTTTACGATATTTTCATCATGAGAAAACCTATAGCTAAAAAGGACTAAATGAATCGAATGAATGTAACGAAATGTCCAGAAAATACAGGAAGAAACGAATCCGCTGTAAACTTTAAAAACCGACATGATGCCCTGGTGAAATATATCGCAAACAAATAAAGAGTATTCTAATTCTGATATCAAGGATGGACCCGCTATTTTTAGAACGAAATTTGTGCCAGAACTCTCGGAATTATTCTAATTTCCTAAAAGCTTTAAAACATTTTTTTATTCCGAAAGTAATGACATAACTTGATGTTTCTGTTTTTGATAAGGGCAGAGAAAGGCCTTCGAAATAGCACTTTCCACGGTTACTAAAATTAGATTATCGCACAGCCTTATGGGATTGAAATACGGACAAATTTCGTAAACAGAAGCCTTAGGATATGCGGAGAAGCAGATATAATCTGATTTAGAGTACCTCTTTTATAAGGATATGGGGAAGTAACAAGCAAAG
>WUAP02147333.1:0-11328 GCA_015163945.2 Stichodactyla helianthus | reverse complement strand
ATTTTGGGCTGCCTGTGTTTTATCAGCGCGCGCGAACTAATACGAAGACGAGGATGAAGGGCTTTGCGAAAGTCTAGTTCATACCTAGCCAGACTGACACTCAGGGGTAGGTCTTGCAGGTGTAATGTACTGGGGACATAAGGGAAGCACTGGTAGTGTGTATGGCTAATGCACCACCTCTCACTGCTGGGGTTGTGGGTTCGATTCCTGGACCTGCTATATCTCATGTCATGAGTAGTTATTTGTTGGTTCTCTTCTGTGCTTTACAAGCATTTTGTCCAGGTTTTCTGGTTTTTCCTTCCTTTGCAAAAATAAATTCCTATCAGTTTTTGGGCATTCACCTCAGATTGAAGCCTTAGCACTGTAGTGAATGACACGTTGTTTTACAACAACTAAAAGCCTTGTAAAAGTTTAAACCTTGTAACATTTAAACGTTATATGACTGGCTTACAGCTGACAGTAAAAACATTCCAATAAATGGTCTTCTGGTATGTTATATGAAATAGGACAACAGTGAGTAAAAATAAGGGAAAAAATTAAAACTGTCAAATGTTACTATCAAGAAGCCCATAGTTAAAAAAAAACAACATAGCAATGAAATACAAGATTAAGCTGAAGTTTGGTCATATATTAACATGGAGGAAAGACTGAACAAAAGGAAAGTATAACTATCATTAGAACAGAATTAATATTTGCACTCTGTACTTCAAGGATGGGAACCTTGAAATATATTTTTCCAATGGACCACATCCTTACATCACCACCCTTTTAAAAATCAAGTTTCTAGTATTTTTCTTTTAAGTTTTCAGGCTTATTCAAAGGCATGGTCCCTCCACTAACTGCTGTAGCATTTCAAAATGCAATTCTCTTTGGAATTTATGGTAACACCCTAAAGCTCTTCAAGAGCCAATCAGATGGTAGTTATTCAGCTGGTCAGGTGGCTTTCGCTGGATCATTAGCTGGATTTGCACAGTGTTTTATAATTTGTCCTTTAGATCTTGTTAAAGTGAAACTTCAAATGCAAACAGAAGGTAAGTTTAAGTAACACAGGAAAGAGCATTTCATCCAATATCCAAAAACTGAGAAATGGGTTAACTGACTTTGAGGTGTCCCTTAGGATTTGAATTGATTCTCCCCCCCCCAGAATTTATTCACGACTCTTTACCCCCCTTCCACCCAACAATGGTTATGATAAAATCCAATGGTTTGTCGAAAACTTGCAATGTCAGTCTCTATATCAGGGGGGTGTACCTCCCTATTCCTTAAAACTTTGAATCTTGTTCTATAAGCAGAATTTGTCTTGCGCTGGAAAAACGTGTTTCCGGTTCCAGGTTAGGCAGGCGCGTACACAGAACGCTGAAATAAAGCTACTACTGTTTTTCTAGAATTTATGATTTATTTGAAACAATCAAAGATATTAAAAGAAATTCCGGCTCTAAAAGAGTTTAGTGTCACTGAAGCGTTGTTTTCTCTTGACTTTTTTATAATGGCCCGGAAGCTGTTTCTCACTTATGACGTCACAGGGAATTGTTCTCTGAGGGGTCGTTCTATTACAGCGAACCGGACAAAGGCGAGATAGGAAAGAACTTCTAAAAGAAGTGGCTTTGTTTCCACATCTCTTTGGTGACGTATTTCTGACCAGATATAACGGAAGCTAGCTTGCACATCTTCACTTTTTCCGATTCTGAATCCACGATAAGTGCGTATGTATGTGATTGAGCTAGTGTTCGAGACCTGTGTATCTTGCATCCGGACTGGGCTGTGATTGTGCAACCGCGAAACTCATCTGGGGCACAAATGAAGCGAAAAGGAAATTAATATAAGCGTAATGGCTGTGGGTTCTTTTTTGAATTTAAAAAGCCCTTGTTCCAAAAAAACGCGCACCGCAGTATCATACATACAATCCTATGTGCGCATCAGCGGTATTACATATTAGCCGGCACATTTAATAATCTTGAATTCTTTTTTAGCCAAAAAAGTAAACTCTCTATACCGCGGATCGCTGGACTGCCTGAAAAAGATCTTCAAATCTCGAGGATTTTCGGGTTGTTACCAAGGCTTCTCTTTAGTTCTTCTCCGCGATGTTCCAGGATTTGGCGTCTATTTTGGCGCCTATGAACTCTTTGCTCATTGGTTTTCACAAATAACTTCCAAAAACAGTGTTCTTGTACCTTTAATGGCCGGGGGTCTCTCCGGTGTTGTGTCATGGATATCAACCTTTCCGCTTGACGTCATCAAGTCACGTGTCCAAGCTGACGGTAACCGTGGTAACTACAAGTACACCGGATTTCTGGACTGCACGGTAAAGAGCTATCGTTGTGATGGCTTTGCCGTGTTTACCCGCGGGCTTTTGCCGACCGTACTCAGAGCGTTTCCAACGAACGCTGCCATTTTCTATGTTCATAGTTTTGTACTTAACGTTTTGCACAAAAAGGACGAAACTATTCCGTCTGATATCTTACTGGTTGAGGAACAGGAAAGCTTCGTGGAAAGGAAGAGAGGAGACAAGGAATAAATAAATAAACAAATAAATAAATAAATAAAACTGTGCATTTGTTTACTCATGTTGTTTGATCGTGTTAAATCAAAATCGTAGCTCAGTGAAAACTATCCAGGAGGCGATCGGTTTTAAGACCGGAGGTCTATCGGTAATGCGTGGACGGATGGAAAAAAGATCGGCCAAGGAGGGGATCCAGGATTTTACAAAGGAGGGTGGATAGTCTTATTCAAAGCTCCTTCAAGGTATCTATTCTCCATCAGAGTTCAGAATAGGCTTTCAAGACGTCTAAAATGTGCAAAACTGAGTTTACTCTTAACATATGTATATATTTTATAAAATTAGTTACGAAATGCAATCAGATCTCTTTGTCAATTATTTCATTTAAAATATTCATACTTTTGACTGTTAACACCTCTAAAGAGGGGGGGGTGGAAATCCACCCCCCCACTGTATCCACCCCTGCGGCCTGACTTACGTCAAGCTAATCAAAACAAGTGATAAATATTTTTGGTAAGGGTATTATTTTAGGGTGCAAAAAAACACATCAGAGACTTCCGAAAACCTTACCCTCAATAAGTCAAAACAGTATTATCCTTTTCGAATTCTGTTTTAACTTTTCTGAATTTCATCCTCCGTGACGTTGAGAAATAAACTTTATTATGTGCCTTAGCATGCTAAATTATTAAATGAAAAACGAGCTTACTGATATAACTATACTTCCAAACTAAGTGATAGATTTAGAAATATTGAATCCGGCTACTACAAACCTTCGAATGGTTGGTAGTGATTTGATTAGCTCAATCTTTTATCTTCCGCTGTAATATTTGGAATCACTGCAAGTAGTAACGATAGAACTGAGTGCGTCCTCTCATGGATTTTATTTAACCCGTGAAAAATCAGTTAGTAGTAGACTTAAAAACCAATTGTTTACTTCTGTTCTTTATCAACCAGTACAAACTAAATAGTCATCTTTCTTTCACGGGTTAAATAAAATCACTATAATATTACAGATAAGAGCTTGAATGGTTTTGTGTGTCTGTGATCCCTAAGTAGATTTTGATAAATTAAAGTAGCAATTGGACACTCAACGGATGTTTCACGCTGGTCGCTTGCTTTGTCGGCAACTATTGATATATTTGATCAGCTTATCATTATTTCGTCGACCGAAGCAACTTCCAAGATGGTTGCGCTCTCTATAAAATCAATGAATAAATGACCGAATGAATGAGTGGAAAAATGAATGAATGACAGAATGAGAAATCAATTAGATTAGTAAACACTGCGCATATGAAAAAAAACGTAATGACTGAATAAATAAATTAATTTCGGAATATGAAATGAAAGAAAGCCCTAATTTATGCAACGTTTAGGACTTTGTTCGAGAAACAAGTAGGTCAAGTGATAATTTTGAATTAGATATTGATTTGAAATACGTAGAAATCCCTTGGGCATCGTTGCGTCTCCTAAGAAACACCTGTTTCTGTCTTAAGACTAGGAATTCCGGATTTTAAGAACATTAAATCCCTGAAAATATAAAATAAATCCTTACTTCATTTCATTTTGGTACTTTTTGTACTTTTTCCCTCACACAGGAAATGTTGAAACATCCCCAACATCCAATCAAAATCGCTTAATCCTATTACATCACTTCCGGTTTCTATTTTAGCCTCTGGTGAAATATATAAACTTGCTTCACGAAAGGAAGTTCTGTGAAAAAGTAGAGAAAAATTGCTTAAGTTTCAGATTATTAGGATGTCATGGATCCTAGGAATGACAGGGAACCTTTGGTAACCAAAAAGGAAAAATCTAACATTAAGTGTGTTATAGTTGGAGATGGTGGAGTCGGTAAAACTTCGCTTTTGGTCAGTTACCTTATGGATGGATTTCCCAACGATTATGTCCCAACCGCTTTCGACAATTATCAAGGTAAATATTCTTTTGAAACCACCTTATAAAACAAGAATTGTATTATTAATTTTAGCTGTTTTTCTTGGGTTTTTGTTAGTGTCCGTTGAAGTCGATAAGAAGGTCTGTACAGTTGAATTTTGCGATACTGCAGGTCAGGTAGGTAAACAAGACAACGTGTCGAGACACACTTGTCATTTTATCTCCACATTTCATTGTTCTTATCAATTAATTTTTTCACGTCCACCGCGGTTTATGGCATCTCTTTCTTTGATAATTTGTTTGAAAAGTATTTAGCTTCTTGAAATGGCCAATAAAAATATCAGTTATCGGTTGTTTATTTTATTTAATTCACGTTTGATTTCGTGCGGTCAGACGGGTTAAACACTAGCTGTGCTGTGACATGCACGCTTCACCACCCGAGCAGAACCTTATTGTACTAAAAGCGTGCTTAAAGATATAATAAAGAAAATAAAGATATCAATTATTACATTAGTAGTAAAGCATCAAAGTTCTAGAACGACTCGAATGTTCTCTTAAAATTTATTGAGTGATATTTTTTGTGTGTGTCGATTTCAGTTAAATTGATATCATGCAAATTTCCTTTATTTATTTATTTAAGTTCCGAGCCGACACAGTTCAAAAAATAATTTCCTCTTTGTCATTCGTCACAGGAAGATTTCGACTCTCTACGGCCGCTTTGCTACTCTAGTACCGATGTGTTCATAGTCTGCTTTTCCGTCGTTTCTCCAACTTCTTTCTCCAACGTCGCTTCCAAATGGATCCCAGAAATTCGCGAACAAAATCCAAAAGCTCCTATAATTTTAGTTGGAACTCACTCTGACATGAAAAACTGTCTGAAAGTATCACTACAGCTATCAGAAAAGAACAAAGAACCAATTACAGTGAAAAAAGCCGAAGGACTTGCAAAAAAGACCCGGTGTATTTGTTATGTAGAGACTTCGTCAGTCACTCAAAAGAATCTCAAGACTGTTTTTGATGAAGCGATCGCAAGTGGAATGTTGCCGCCAAAAACTTCAAAGACTTTTGACTTACGGGGTTGTGTTTGTGGTGTAATGTAGTTCTCGGTGTTCGTTTTCGGCCAAAAGTTGATGCTTTTATAATTTATCTTTTTTCATGTACAAAGCTGAGATCGGATCAGGCATGCGTTGAAATCAAATTTATATTGTACATAAATTAGGGAGGGTTCATAATTTATGCCTGGGGGGGGGGCTATGATTTTTTTTTTCACTATTTCTTAAAGCCCCCCTCTTTGTTGGTGTTTTTTTCTTAAAGCCCCCCCAATTTCTTATCACAAAACAAATGGTAAAAAGGCACTGAATGACCACCCTTTCCCCTTACCAACTCTATATAATATTTAAACAGCTTAAAAAGACAGCTCATAGTCTTAGTCAAATTCGTTTGTAGTGAACAATACATCACCAACAGTTTGTAAAACCAGCTATAACAAAGGCTACAGATTTTTTTGCCAAGGGCATTTCAGAAGATTAACTGCAATTTTAATTAATTTTTCAATAGCCCCCCTAAAAAGTACTATAAAAAATGCATGGTCCCCCAAAAATCATCATAGTCCCCTAAGGCATAAATTATGAACCCTCCCTAAGAGGCTTTTTTGAGTCAGAGCATGAAGGAAGGCCATGAATTAGAGGATTGATAATTTTGATGTGCAGGCACTCACTTTTCCTACTGCAGAAAAATTGTTGCCCCACACCACCCCATGGCCTGCACAGATTTTTGTGACCTTTTGCCCTTTTGGACCACCCCCCCTCCTCCATAATGAATGGCCAATCCCTGACAAGATTTAAACATTCATGATAGTTTGGCATAGCAAATATTTTAAAGTCATAGATATATAAGAAAATTAGAAAACTTTGAAAATCGTTAGCAAAATTAATGTTTTATATTAAAAAGAATCGAACTGAATGAGAAGAGTAGAACATTGGTAGTGGGTAAGGGGATGGATTCAAGATAATGAGTTGATGGTTGGTTTAATAGACCTAATTAGCTAATGCACTGCTATGTACGTTTCGGCCCAATTCAAAACCTCTGGGAATAAGAACTTTTGTTCCATTGCATTTTCACATGCTATGCAAATACAAAAGACAAAGAATCTTATTCCCAAAAGATTAGAATTGGTTCAAAATGTACATAGCAACACGTTAGCCGATTAGGTCTATTGTTCTGAAATGCATAAGGAAGTCTTCTGTATTTTTTTTGTCATTTAATCTTCTTTGCTGGTAAGGAGACTGGGAGTGATGGAAGATGATGGTAAATAACAGCAGATATACAGTCATACATTTATGATAGATCACTAATGTAAATTTGCAGGAGAAGTGTGGTATGCTCTCTATTTGGAATAAGCTTGACAACTGAGCATGTACAGTGAAAGATTACACCTCTACCCCAACAAAAAAACCTTGTTTCTGATGCATGGAAAATTGTGTGAACTTTTAAAGTTTTAAGTTTTATAGAATTAAAATTCTATACCATTCCAGTTTTATTGTTTTGTTTTTTTTTTTAAATGGCAATTACTTCACAGTACAAAATCAATAGTTTTACTTGTGAAGTAAACACACACTAATAAAACCACAAATACAACTCACGTTTTCCTACAAATCTCCTTGTTGAGACTGGCACTCTAGATTATGAATAAGAAGACTTGTCAAGGAAAAACTCGGTGGTGTACATCTGGCTTAACTTTGTAAATACAACCGATCATGAACCATAATAATTACAATATAGTAGTACAAGATGTTCAGCATAATATCTAGCACTCCAGTCTTGAATTGCAGCTGTCCATTGAGTGAATTAAGGCAGATGTGATTAGTTATCTGACGTTAACCTGCAAAAAAGCAAGACTGAACTCAATAAATAGTATTGTTGTGTGGGTAACACATTGCTACTAGCACCAAGAATAAAGGACAATGAAAATAAGCAAATTGTGGGAAACTGTTGATCACTTACTATGTCATCAATCTTTAGGATACTTCTCACAGTTTCTGCTGCTAGCTGAATAGCACTAGTTGATACCAACAGGGGCTGAAGAACATTTTCTTCTAGAATGTTAGTAATAGTACCCTGAATAAATAGGAAAAACAAAACAGATCTGTTAGCGACTGGTCATTAATAAAAGGCAGCAGTGCTGGTGCATTTTTACTTGCATGATTTTGGTGACCCCTCCCTCTAAACTCCCTCTTTTTTGAGCGTGCAAAATCCTGCAGCAGACTAGCAATATAGTCTATGGCACATGTCTGTCTTGTGAGGTTTTCGAAGTCATACCAAAACTGTTCAACAAAGCAGTACTCACTTTTCTAACGTTAATACCAGCACTGATCTCTCCCTGGGCATGCTTGTTTCGTAACTCTGTTACAGTTGCAATAGAATTCAAACCAGCATTCTCAGCAAGTGTGTAAGGGATGATCTCCAATGCCTCAGCAAAAGCCCGCACACAATATGCATCTGTGCTTGTTAGTGTCTGGGAATACTGTGCAAGCCGCAAGGCAACTTCAATTTCTGGAGCTCCACCACCAGCAATGAGTGCCCTAAAATTTACATGGTAAATTATTGCAATGCATTATACTATTTCTGTGTAGGAGATGGAGGAAATACAGTATTTGATGGCTCTGCTACCAAGAAAGTCCAGTAACAATATTGTATTGGGTCCTTCCACAGACATTTGCTTCAACCAAAGAGCATTGTCACATATGCTCTGGCAAGTATAATGCAGTACCATACTTGGGTATGGTTATACTGGGTTTTTACCTTTTTTTGACGAGACAGCGTATGACACACAGAGCATCATGAATGGACCTATCAGCTTCTTCCAAGACAAGTTTGTTTGAGCCTCTCACCAATATGCTGACTGTCTTACCAGGATTTGTTATACCAGTTATCTGAAGAAAAGGAAAATATCTCTGACTTTAAATCCCTGACCAAATACAAACAGAATTATTTTGTAGTCTGGTACATTCCACAAATTAACAGTAGATAAAGGGTATCACAGTAATACTGTACCTTGACTACTTTACTTGTTCCAACAGGAACTTCCTCTACCAGCTCAGCAGACGCAAGCATCTCAGGTGTAAAATGGTCCAGACTGGCAATAGGCTTGCACCCAATACTCTACAAATGAAGGAATATAAATATACCTATATCGATCCATATATATGTATATATATATATATTGTACTAGAAAGTTTTGAATGTAAAAAAATCATTTTTTTGTTAGATTTTTTTGGATGAGGAACGTGGATGGTGAATGATGGTCATGATGATGATGGTGAAGAGGATGATGATGATGGTAAGAAATAATGATGGTGGAGAATATAATGGTAGTGTTGGCAGTTATGGCTAAAGGGATGGTTATGGTGATAATGATGATAATGATGCTGGTGATGAGCCAATGAGCCAAAGACCTCATCCATACCAAGAAAAATAATACAAATAGGATATTTGCCCTTACCTTGCAGATAAATTCTATTTCTTCCCTCTCGACATCACGGACAACTAGAATCTTCATTTTATTGAGAAAATGCAAGGCAAGATCATTCACAGCATCCCTGAAATTGATAATTCATTCATGCTTAAAAATTTCTCAAAGTTCCTTATCAAAAGGAATGATGGATGTGACTGAAAAAGCTACACAAAGAACAAACCTCAAGATGGACTTTTGAATAAGAAGAACATTGCATCCAGCTTTTTTAATTTTTTTGCAAATCTCCAAGATATATTGCCTTTCTTCTCTCAATACACGGTCCATCTGGGTGTAATCACTAACAATGACTTGGTTTTCCATCTGGTTAAACATTGGAAAAAGGGTAAGATTGGTGCAAGATTACAGTTCATTCATTCATTCAATATCCATTTGTGTACATACATCAGTCTTTGGTGGTGAGATGCAAAACTGAATCAGACCAATTTTTGCTTTTTCTATTTGTGATATGCCACCAGCCAAGTGGGAGATCTTTTGTTCTAGAACCAGTCCTTCTACTAACTCGGTGTCATCTACTGTACCACTATCAAATACATAAAAACAATCATTAATTCAAGCATTCAAGCACCAAGAAACACATCAATTTAACACTGATATCAATGAGCTGTAGGCAAATACTACCAATTTTTATGCCCCACTCTTGTTCTACCCTCATTCTAGTCATTCTACTTCTCTGTACATCTGTTTACTTTAGTACTTTCACCAGGGATAATCTTAACACTGGAGAGGGAGGGAAGGAAGGACAAAAGAAGGAATAGAAATAACCTGGCAAGAGATCATAAACAAGTTCTCCAGTGCTTGTGTTTAACTCACCCAAGTTTTTTGATGATTCTTATGTCCCTGAGGTCAACATTATCTGATATGTTAGGGTCAACTACTTTGAGTACAGCATCCACTGAGATTGGTGCAAGAAGACTTGAATACTGTGACACAACCTGTCAAAAAAATAAAATAAAAAGTTTTAATTTTCCCATAATGGAAAAACCAAACAGATTTAGACAGATCTAGGAATTCCACATCTCACATGAAAAAGTAATCTACAAGACGCACTGGAATAAGTAAAATGTACCTTGGAATTGAGAGCAGTTGTAGCACTCTTCAGTAAAGATTCTCTATCATTTAGACCAATAGGAGTGGACATGTTGGTGAGAATTTCAACAGCCTTCCATGATGCCTTTTGGAAAGCATCTGAGATTGTTGTTGGGTGAATACCTGTAGACCAAAATATGCGTCAGTGTTAATGTTAACCTTGATTTATAGTTCATATAATATTTGGGTTGAGCATAAACTAGTGGACTATCATAAATCCTGAATTCTGATTGGCTATGCTACTACAGGTCTCTTAGCAACAGAACAAAAGTAGAGAAATTAGAAATTAAAACTGTCAGTGGTGCTTGCCCCAAAGTTTTGGTTAGTTATAACTTATTTATACCAAAACAATTACACCTCTTGCCCTTCATTCCCAGAGACAATCTTTGCTTTATCAGACAATCTTTATCAGATACAATATGAACGCTTCCTTCCTCTTATTTAAATCAGCAAGGAAAACTTGAGATACCTTTTTCTAATAACTTGGCTGCTGCACTCAGAAGACTTCCTGCAATAACAACAACTGTTGTTGTACCATCCCCTGCTTCTATATCTTGTGCTTTAGACAACTCTACAAGCTGGAAGAAGCAAGGGAAATCATCAGAGAGCTCTATAGAATGTTTTAATCCTATTCAATTTTATCCCCTTTTAAAATATCACCTTATATCAGAAAATATATTCTCCCCTTCAGAAATAGAGGATATTACATGGGCACGTGGAGATACAAATTTTATCTTTGTGTGTTGATGATATCTCTCATGAGTGAGTGCAGCGAACAAGTGAGAGATTCAACACAAGAAGATAAAATTTGTATCTCTAAGCAACCATGTAATGTTCTGTTTATTTTATAAATATCAATGAAATATCCAGGATCAGGGAATAATTTTAAGGCCATTTGTGATTGGTTGATACAAGGGTAGTCATGGGAATGGTGATATCTTCACATGTGAAGGATAAAAGTTATATCTTCACTGTGTACAGAGTTTTAGAAACAGGAGAAATCCTGGTATTTCATTGATATCTATATAAAAAAGACCAATTAACTCTCAATTGAATGAGGGAGCTTAACATATTAATAATATTTTCTGAGTCAATGTTAAAATAATGGCCTCTTAAGGGAAATTAAATTGGACAAATTCTCAGCAAGGTCTACAATTTCTAGAATGTGAATGCATACCATTCTCGCTGCTGGATGAAGAACTTGCATCTGTTTAAGAATTGTTGCACCATCATTAGTTATGGTCACGTCACCATTACCAGCTTGAATCTAATAAAGTAGACAAATAAATAACATCATTAAAAGGGGATAGGACGGACTGGC
>WUAP02147322.1:0-11329 GCA_015163945.2 Stichodactyla helianthus | reverse complement strand
TAACTCTGCAAGGATTTACCATTATTCTTTGAAACTGTACGCATTTACTACTTCGCTGATGCTCTTTCATGTGGAGTCAAAAAGTTTTCAAAATTTATTGAGTTTAGTGAATTACGCAAATTAGTGGTGGCTTTATGCAAATTAGTGGTGGCTTTATGCATAGCGTGTATACCCAAGGGAAAGACACGTAGTCTGAAATGGGAAAACACTAGGATCAAGCTTAAAAGGCCAATAGACCTTTCCCGAGTTCGCTTCATTGACCACGAAACAATGTTTTCAATTCGAGGCTGGACTTGATGTTGTTATACATTTACTGTAATGTATCAAGTCCAACCTCGATTTGGAACCATTGTTTGGTGATCACTGAAGCGAATGCGGGAAAGGTCTTTTGTAGTTATTATTCTCTTGTTTCCCCGGAGCCTCGATTCAGATCTAATTGTGTGTGATCACTCAACCAATGTATCCAAAGTTGACGGTCTTTGCCTTAGCTGACTGCTCCCCAAAGTATCAAATTTCTTGTTCTCCTTCTTCTAGTTGAGACGGTTTGCCATTGACATTCATTCCCGCGGGAACATCCACCTGGCCATCTTTATAACCAACGTTCATGTATCCTTTAGAGATAGGAACATGTGACTTGTCTTGTGTCTTGTGTCTTGTTGCTGGCGATGATTCGCGAGACTGTTGATTTGTTTCTTCTCAAAATAGAAAGATTATAGAATATGAAGATAAAAGATACTGAAGAACTGCCATAAAAAAAAGGAAGAACACGAGAGGAGTGTAACACTTAATAAAACTATATCCACGCATCCATTTATCCAATCCTCCAATACACCTTCCCGAAGTTACCGATAATTGTTCTGCGCGCCAAAGCGAGATCAGGGTCTGTTATTAGCGGTAAAGTACATGAAGAAGACTTCAGAAATGTAACAGAAAAGAAACAGCGTTTTGTAAAATGTGGACTAAAATACGAAAGAAGAATGTAAATAGTTTTACCAAATAGAATATCTGAATAACAGAACTTTTCCTATTCCAGTTTAGACACAGCAGAAGTATTTTCTCAAAACTACTATCGGTTTTCAATGTTTTTGTCCCCTGACCTCGATGGCGTGTGCAAATCCTAAAAAATTGTGGGAAACTTCGGAAAGGAGCATGGCACATCTGGTCAATGATCAGATGATATCCATCCATCCATCCATCCATTCAACTGACCATTCATTCCTTCATTCGTTCATTCATTCATTTGTACATCCATTCAAACAATCATCCTTTCATCCATGTTTCCTTTTAATCCATTCGTCCTTCAAATTATTCATTCATTCATTCCTTTTTTTCATTACAGCAGATTTCGTATGACTGTGAATAGCTCGCTGCAATATCGGTGCCGTAAGCGTGCCTTGCCGCGACCGTGATGTTTTTTAGAATTTTGACGTTCCTTGTCGTCTCTTGACCGTGTTGGTGCCGCGCGCTTTTCAAATGCAGTTGTACAAAATCTGTTTTAATTTATCCCGCATCCACTCCATACCTTGATCTGTGACAAGAGTATTCATGTATAACGGGTTTTGTATTGTTGACTGAGCAAGAGTTTCAGAAGGAACATCGTAAAGGAATTCTTCTTTCTTCAGCATTGCTTTAATAATTTCAAAGTTTGGTCTCTGCAGAGCGTCTTTGTTCCAGCAACTCTTCATGACCTCGTAAATATGGGCTTCACAGTCGTCGGGTATCCCGAGATGAACTCCCTGTAAAATTGATATGATAGATATTACGTCTATTAGGATGCCGAGTCCCGTTGTTTTCGTGCGAATCCTTGTAACCACACTGCATATTACGGTACTGCTACAGCTACGAATTTGCCGTAAGCGTTTTACACTCACATTTGCCCGACATTTGGAACTCCTTAAGGTGACTGATCGCGCGAACTAGCCTCTTCCTATTCGTTTTCTCTTTCACAAACCAAGCGGAAATAGGACTAGGACTCCTATTGCAGGGAATAATAATTGCCAGATTAATATCTTGCAATATGTAAAGGACCGGTCATTAATTACAGGGTGGAGGGCTGATGCATTTTAATTTTGATCTGCACCTTTTGAGGGGCCTTCCCTTTTCTACAAGATACAAGATACAAAATACAAGATATTTTATTGTCTCCGTGTAAAAGTTTTACATTGGAGTTTTTTCCAATAAAATGTAATGTGAATTAAAGAAGGAAAGAAAAAAAAGAACAATGGTTGTCCTCCCCCCCCCCTCATAATATCTCACATAAATTAAAGTGACCCCCCCTCAAAGGGGTGCACAGATTTTTGTGACCATTCATTTGCATGAAAAATGATAACCCTCCCCATTTGCACCAGCCCTACCCCACTTTAATTAATGACTGATCCCTAGGCCATTCCTTCCAACAAGATTGTTGCAGCGTCTGTCCACCCCTAAAACCTGTTTCACGCATCATTGCGCTCATCATCTAAGGAGTTAAATCCTACTCTACTTCTGTAACATCGCAATGTTGCGTGATTTTATTGTTGCGTGAAATGTTGCACCGTCTGTCCGCGCCTTAGCTAACCTTTTTGACAAAGTCCACCACTTCTTCATTAGTATAGCCATAATACGGCTGAAGAGCAAAAGTATAGACCTCCCAAAGAAGAACGCCGTAGGAATAGATGTCCGACTCAACGGTGAACTTGCCGTAAAGCAATGCTTCTGGTGGCATCCATCGAATAGGCATCACTGCTTGTCCTTCAACCTGTCCACGATAAGTAAGTTAACGTTAGATAAATGTTGAGTTTTAAAGCAAATTTCCTAGGAGAGAGAAACGTGGGGAAAATCAAGGGTGGCTCTAACCTCTGAGTTCTTAAGTTCGATTCCTGAACTCGGCATTTCATGTGAGTAGAGTTCTTGTTTGTTCTTTTCCTAGATTAGGGGGTTTTTCCCGGGTTCTTCGGTTTTCCTCCCTCCGCAAAACTGAACACACTAAATTCTAATTCGATCTGTGAGTTAGCCGTACTCTGACTTAGATCAGCCATTTTAAGGGTTTGAAAAAATTGATGTTTTGTGAGGTTAAGCCGGACCTAGACTTGCATGTCGGGTTTCGTCTGAAATTATTTCCCCGCTGGCATATGCAAATAACGACTTCCCCAAGTCATTTTTGCAGATAAACTTTCAGTTCTGAAGATATTTGAGTACAAAATCAAGGATTACACTTCCAGAGGTGATGGGTACCGGGTATCCCCACCCCTCCCCCTCTGAATCTGGTCCAATCTGATGACCATTGTTTTGACAGGAAGATACTAACGTTTGGGGTAAAGTTGAGGCCATATTTTGGCTAGTGCTTTTTTCGCGAATGGACGTGGTATCACCATTGTGTTGGATATGCTAGTACTTGTCTGCAGGAAGCTAGCCTGTCATTATCTTCTAACCAGCGAGCGAACAGCTAATCGCAATGAGCATTGTTGACCAAAACCTGCGGCCCCTCACTCTTTGTTTTTCTCATGTGGTTTTTAGATGTTTCACAGATGAAATATCACTCTGATTAAGAGTTTTGGACTTTTCCGAGACTCAAAATGTATTGCATTCAATCTGTCAATTGTCAATAGTTTTCAGGTAGAAAAATTATAGTGCTTGAACATAAGGCCGGCCATAAAATATCACACAGGACTGTGATTGGTTAGAAAATTTAGTGCCGCTCAGCTGGAACATTAGGGACCAATCATTGTTTCTTGCCTGCCGGTCGAAGGATTTTTGATGTGACACTATAAAATTTATATGATCCCCCCGAGGCACAAACAAATTTACTGACAAATTTATGTGGTTCCCCCTTACTGTCTGCCGTTTTTTGCTGATCCCTCTCACGCTCGTTGCCAAACATGTGAACCCCCCCAAAAATTCCCCTATCCCCCCCCCCCGACCGGTCCCTTATGTAAATATCATTACAACCTATCGGTCTAGTATATGGTCTGATGTAAAGTGTCCAATGAGCTCATGATATCCACGAAAATTTGGCCATGTAAGCCGAAAGTTTTGTTCTTTTCTGCAATTTGATTGTTTAATACGTGCAGTATGATTTGATCCCAAATAGCTCTATATAATTTAATCAATGTTTATAATCACACAATATCAATGTACCTTATAGTAATCAGAAGCGTACACATCCCTTGACATGCCAAAGTCAGCTATTTTAATCGTCAAAGCATCGCCTACTAGACAATTTCTTGTTGCGAGGTCTCGATGGACGAAACGCATGCCCTGTAGATATTCCATGCCGTGAGCTACTTGAAGAGCAATTGACAGAAGATCTGCTCTTGTAAGGATTTCTAAAGATCAAGAAGAAAAGCGTGACAAACTTGGACGGGATTTTTTTCCCATCCCGATTACTACTCCAAGGGCGGATCCAGGGGAAGGTTGCAGGGGGGTGCGCACTTCATCCTACCCCCCTCCCCACCCCATATAAGCTAATCTCAGTCCATTATTGCTTTATTTTTATCTACTTTTGGTACTCGAGTCCTGAACATAAATGGTTCACCCTTCCACTCAAAAAAAATCCTGGATCCGCCTCTGGACTTTAGTTCGCCCTTATAACCGTTATCGTTGAAGTGCAAGACTACAATTTAAACGGCTGTCAATCAAATCATTCTTCAGCAATTGGTCAAGCATGTGAGACTAACGATAATTTGATTGACGTCTATCTGAAGCCACTTACATACAACACATACAAGAGATTAAGGTTTCTGCCTCTGTGTATAAATAGAGAGGCTAGTGATTCCGCCGCTCCGACTCTGACTCCTTCGCAAGTGAAAATCAGGCCTAAGGGACTGGTCATTTTTAAGTTGGAGGGGGTAGGGGTGGAGGAGAAAAGTTTAAATATCCAAAACAGTTTCCGTAACCCCTCCACAAGTCATTCCTTTTGAGAGACACCATCATATGAGTGAGATAAATTTTAAAATTTTGATATAAATTTGAACATTTTTAACTCCGTTTTTTCAAGGAAAATATTCAGCCCCCTTTTTTAATGACTGGTCCCTAAGGTCGATTCCAACTTACCTTTTTTTCCTTCAGTATCGTTCTCAATCAGTCCATAGGGCCCATGGCTCCTAAGGAACTGGTTCAAGTCACCATTAGCCATGAACTCAAAGATCATTCCATAAGGCTCTTCCTCTGTTGACACGGCAAGAAGCTCGACGATGTTCTCATGGTGTAGTACAGACATCAATGTCACTTCCTGAAGGAAAGCTGTTTTCATTTCTTTGGAGCAGCCTGATTTTAGTGTCTTCACAGCGACCATCAGTTCTTTGTCTGGTTTGTCCGTTGAGCGCAGTCCAAAAGATCGGCCTGAGGTAACAGTGTCAACTAGTTAGAGCAGATTTCGTAAAACTGGGAAAAGCTCGCGGCACGATTACGGTCATGACACGGTCAAGACACGTCAAAATTATAGAAAACATCACACCGTGCCGCGACCTCTTCGGGGTTTCGGGCGTATGGTTAGTGTGTTAAAAGTATTTTTGAATTACCGTGGCAGACCCGGGTTCGAACCTCGAAAGGGTCACATTTTCATGTCTTTATTTTTCCTTTTGCATTCCTTTTCTCTTCTCTCTCTTCTTTTTTTTTTTTTTATTTTCTTTCCTCTTTTTTTTTTTTTTTTTTTTTTTTTTTTACCCCTTTGTGTGTGTGTGTATGTGTGTTTATGGCTTTATATGCGGCAATACAAGACAACCTCCTGTCTAAATGTTTTGCTCCTCTGTCCAGTAGCCATATCCTCAACTGAACCACGCTACACTGTTCTATTGAATTCTCTAGGAAGTTTTGCTAACTCGACTGGAACCCAGTCCTCCACTCAATTCGGGAAAGGCGAACTGTGAATGCCTCAAAATCTTCCGACCCTTCCCCAATAAATAGATAATGACCGTTCCCCTAGAAATTCGAAGTCCAGCGCATGGAATCCAGCATCATTCCGGATTTCCTTACATGGGACGATATGGTGTTGCTATAGCTTTTGATGCCTTTTTGAGTTTTCCTATACCGAGCGATCAACAGAGTGAATCTTTACCTTGAAACACTTGACCAAAGTTACCTTCTCCCAAGTCCTTCACGTACTCAACCCGGTCGAGAGGGAACTGGATCAATTCATCAGGATTATACAAGCTCAGCAGTTTCGTTTCGTCTAGCGCCATCATGGTGTCTGCACGCAGCCTGTCTCTCATTGTGACAGCGGTGAACGTAACACCTTTGTATACACATTCTTTTCTAATTCTTATTCTTCTTCGAGTCAGGAATAAAGTGATACTGATGATTACAAGAAAAATAATGCATCCAACGATCCCACCAACGAGAAGCCAAATAGATTTCTTAGGTTTGGGATTGGAGGCCTTTTGGAATTCTAGAACAAAATTACATAATTGCATAATATAACATTGTTATATTCTTATGTGTAGTGTGTACATACATACGTAATAGAGTCCTGAAACAACCTGGGCTGATCCAATTCAGCCGGGGCAAGGCTAAAAGATCGAATTAAAATTAAGGGTGTCGAGTTTTGCGAAGGGAGAAGAAGCGGAGAAACTCTACTCACATATGATAGCCTTTCCAGGGAGCGAACTTGCGACAACAGTGGTCATAATTAAGCAAGTGCGCTACCACTGCGCTTCCCTTAATACGAATTTTGCGACCACTCGACCCTAGCATTAATCTTGCGATTACCCATCGCGGATTACGGTTTGAACATTTAACTTGCCATTCTCGATTCCAGAGCTTTGCAGAGACCAAAAACGAAAAGCTCTGAAATCGAGAATACAACTAGGGTAACTGTGTGATCATGCGCAGTACACTGCAGTACATTTCTGGTATATCCAATCACAGTGGAACATTCGCGTATCCCGAGATCCTCGGTTGTGCTCCTTCGAGGAGCACTGGGAACGAGAACGATCTAATCAAAACTTTTTTCAATTTGAATTGTCGTATAAATGGTAGTCTACTAGCTTTCTTACTTACCAAATAACCCAAAGTGTTCACATGTTTCATTGACATTCATCTCGTACGAATACCTGTGCTCAGTACAGTTAGGTATCCCAATGTGGACGAAATTTATACCCGATTGGTCAATAATATACTTGGCGACAGCGAGCAGCTGTGTCAGCGGTTTCTGGCACTTTACGAATATTGCGTCGCAATCTTCACGACAGAAGTTTCTGGGTACACCGTATCTGTCGCAAAAAGGGAGCGTGTACTGGCAGAGAATTATCCTGAGTAGGTTCTTGCATTCTTCTTGATCCTCATCGATATTGTTGTTTATAACTTCCATGAACTGGAATATCATAAAGTCTGTTTTGTTTATACCGAGACGCTTATCGATAAATCTTGCGGGCTGATCTCTGTCTGATGTGGTTCGATTCAGCCATGTCTTGCAGACAGGTCTGTCGTAGATAACACAGAAGCCGTCTCGTCTGTTCGAATTGCTTCAAAGAGATTGATGGGCAAATGTTAAATCTAAATCTCTCGCTTACAAACCAATGCGTACGGATGCAAGCCTATCATAACACTATAACTTGGCTTTCTATACTAAGCGCGCTCTGATTGGTCACTCGCCACTTTTACGTCTGCGTGTGGGCGCTTATGCATTCTATCGCGGCCCTAAAAAGAATAACATCAAAACGTAAAAACGTATAAGGTATTTCAAAAACAAAAAACGAAAACGAAAACGAAAAACAAAAACAAAACAAACAAAAATAAATAAATAATAAAAAAACGGAGCCAAATTAAGGCGTTAGGCGATGGGTTACTACGATAGTCGTGTTCCATGCTACGTCATAACCATTTTATAAACAAGATTTGCACGCATCCATGTAGGCAAAACGACTTGTCAAATCGTATCAGAAAAACTCCAGCTGAGCGAACAACTAGCTGCGCAAAGCACTGTTGGACAAAACTTCCCTCACTCTTTGCTTTGAAAATCATTTCTCGCGTGGTTTTTGGATAGCACAAAGATAAAATTTCACTCTTTTTAATACTTTTGGACTTTTCTAGACCTAAAAATACATCGGATTAAATTTCCAATTGTTTTCAGGTTAAAAGTCGTGCTTGAGCATAGGGCCGGCCATGAAAAATCCCAACGGACTGTGATTGGTTAGATAATTTATTTTCGTTCAGTTGGCTTCTAAGAAATACTGAAGTTTCAGGGAGAAATGCAACAAAATGGCCGGTCAAACTCAATGATCATAAGCAAATATTAGCGCTTGACAGAGTGTTTTGCCTGAGGGATGCGGGCGCATCATTTATTGCGATCAGCGAATATAAACATTTGCAACTGGTCTATACCAAATGAATGGACTATGGATCTCTTCTGTTTGTATCTTAAAGAGGGACGACCAGTCGATGATGCCAGCTTAAGAGACATTTTAATTCTTTATGTCTAGCTGTAATGACCCATTGCCTATTGTCTGTTAACAATCATTTTTAACTCCGAAAGTTATTTTTCTTTTTTGACATAGCTATAGCAAAGCGATTTTATAAAACAAAAATTTTTTTGTGAAGTAAAATGAATATTTTGCTATCCCATTGCTCTATAAGTTCTTTCATGCACGTTATAAATATCTCTAATTGCGTGTGCGTCAAATTTTGACAAAAACATGTGATGAGTTAATTAGAGCGGAAAAATTAAGGCCCCCAAGTGAGTGCTAACAGCATTGAAGAAAAGGGAATGACAGCTTCATTTTTGAAGTTTTTGAATAAAGATAGGTTACGACACAACAAGCGAGTCGTAATTTTATTTTTTAATTAGCGAGAGAGGACAGTGAACGTTATTTATTGCTAGCAGGCTACAAACTATCCCAACTTGGAATAATAAGAATTTTACTATAAGGCACCTGGTGGGCTGACGTGTTGATTGCAGCGCATGCGTGGTAGCAACAGGAAATGTTGTGGTTCTTGTAGACACGGCTGTTGAGATATTGAAACATGGTGTTGTGTTATTGCTGTCACTGGTGTCGTTCCAACAGCAGCCCAAGGACAGACATACAGTCGAATTGACAGGCGAACTAGAACAAGGGACCAGTTTGGAGTTCTGTAGATCACTCTGACTGCAACGCGTCCTGGAAACACCTAGATAAGAAATAGTAATAGGCAGACTATTAATGTGACTTGAAATAATTGAAAGTGAAGTAAAGTAATAGAAATACCCGTAGTTAGAAGATGTTCTTGAGGCGGAGTTTAGGAAAGCTTAATCAGATTCCTTGCAGCCAGAAGGGAAAACTGAGAGAAAAGAGGTGACATATTTCTCAGGTGGAAAAAAGGACGCTGAGTTTTGTTTGAAAGTTTTCGTTTCGTTTTAAGAAATGAAATGAAGAAAAAAGAAAGAAGGAGAAGAAGAAGAAGAAGAAGAAGAAGATGATGATGATGGTGGTGATGGTGGTGATGGTGATGGTGATGGTGATGATGATGATGGTGATGATGATGATGATGATGATGATGATGATCAAGAAGAAGAAAAAGAAAAAGATGTTGATGATGACGAATGACGAATGACGAAGAAGAAGTTTAAAGACAAATCTATTTGCCACCCTGTATTTGTTGGAGGAATTGCCCAAGTATCTTATTTAATCATATCCTGTCATCTTTCTCACTTGTTGATGAAATACATCAATAAAAGCTAATTATAATTGTTTTCCAGGATCAATATATACACTAAGAACACTAGTACAGTGAAAAATACTAGAAATAACAGTCTCTGTATTTTTAATCAAACAAATTGTTGTTTTACTTAACTTAATTTTGGCTAAAAAACACTAAACATATTGCAAGTTTATGAAAGACAAATATATACCTAAGGTATCAAGTTCTTCACAACCGACAACATGCACAGATGTGTTAAATTTAATCCTTTTTAACCAACACAAACCATACATTACGACACAAATGAGTTCAAACACGAAAAAAATAAAATTAGACTCGTGAACATAAACTCTATGCCATATAATAATACGAATAAAAGGTTAAATAAAGTAATTTTATGCATAATACGAATAAAAGGTTAAATAAAGTAATTTTATGCATCATGTACAAAAAAGGAAAAATACGGTAGGATCATTTTGAAAGAACCTTACGCAACAAGGTCAACAACTTCAAAATAAGTTTCTTGTTGTAATGAAAACTTTTATTCTTATGTCGTAATTTAGTTATTCGGCCCGATTTTGGCGACACGAAAAAACGAAAGAAATAGAAATTGTTTGAAACTGCATAAAAAAGAAACTAGCTGCCGATAAGCTTATTCAGTTGTAATTAAATGCTTTATGAGAAGCACACTACCTAGGAAAGAAGTCTTTTGCTGTATCAATAATAGATTAATAATAGAGAAAAAAGGAGTTATAAATAGTTCACAGATTCTTCATATTTTTTAAGCCAAAATTGTGAGGAAAGATGACCTGAAGAAGTGGATAACAGTATCTAAACTATGACGATTAGCTTCAGTCCCTAAGTTTCAAGGAAGAGATTAAAGACGGAACAATTAGAACTTACCTTCGCTTTTGTAAAAATTAAGCACAATAATACATAATGACGAGAGGAATGCCAAATTTTGGAGTACCATGATTTAGCTGCTGCATTACACAAGAAAATCCAACTGTGATCTGGTAATGACTCTCGGTTGTCGCGCTTTCGGGTTGCAACTGATATGTGAAAAAACAAGTTTTGGATCCAGCTTTTACATAATTTTGTGAATGGATAACAATCTGAATTGATGAAACCTTAAAGACCGTTCCTTTGAACTTTGCCTTTTGAACCCAATACAATTAAGCGCCTGATTTCCTTCCAGCGAAAAAACAGATTGAAAAAATAAAAAAATAATCGAATGCTGTTTTCTTGAAAAATAAGGGAGGCGTCCATCGGACGAACCGGCCGCGAACCCTTACTGACCTCGCCTACCGAGCGCATGGCAATCATCCACACGGACGCGTAGTCAGTGTGTTCGTATTATTCACACTTTGTCTTTAATAGGCACAGCTTGCTCATGGGTCAGACAAGTAGGAATCTCTTGATTTCTGCGACTCGAACGCGATTGTCAGCACATGGGAAGACTCGTTACTCTACCAAGGAGCCATCTTGATCTCGGTAGGGAACACGGTGCTCTGAGATCCCCTGTCTGGTGGGGGGTCTCTTTGGTTACGATGACAGATACTTGGATTAAGCCAGTGATTTGACGCCTTGCAAGCAAAAAACAACAACTTGCAACGAAAAACGATGAGCCCTACGCAATAACAATGAAGTGGCTGAGAACTTTGATTTCTTTTGAAATTGTCAAATTAGTACATTTAAGCGTTAGAGGATCCAGGTCACCTTTTAGAAGAGATAATTA